>CATIWO010269727.1:0-20277 GCA_949673435.1 Macaranga tanarius | reverse complement strand
CATCTTCTGAGATAGAGCCAATTGTAAAGCTAGGCATTGCTTCTGTAGCACATCCTTTCAAGAAAGAGGATATAGGATTAACCATCATCATTCTTGACGGGGTGTCTGCTTCAATTGATTCAGTTGAAGAAGATGAAAGCTGCATCTTTTCTGAAGGAGTGGTTTTAGGTAGTTCTGGCTGAGGAAAGTGATCAGTTTTTCCTTTTTTAGTAACTGGATCAGGGGATGGAATAGGTGGATTGAAAGATCCAAATCCTTTAAATCCAGGAGGAATATTTAAAGATCTAGGGGGAAGAGATGAAAAAGAACTGGTTGAAAACAGTGGTTGGCTCGTGTATGGATTATACAAAGAACTAAAAGGATCCGAAAAGGATGAGCAAGATGAAAATATTGTCTCTTTGGATGAGGATGAAGTCTGAAATCTTATATTTGCAAGATCTCTTTCCAGAACTGCAATTTGAGCTTTCAACTGCTCAATTTCAATTTCTTTCTGCTGAATGCTATAGAAAGCGCCTCTTATGTTGATTAGCTGTATCAGCTCCTGGTGTTTCAGTTCTGCTTTTCTGGTCAAATCTGCATGAATAGACTCCATTTTCTTTTCAAAGGCAAATAGACGATCATCAGTCTGTTTAACTTGTTAAGCAACAGCATTAATTTTTGCTTCTACTTTTTTCAGCACCTGATTTGGGGCACAGGCATTTGTTGTTTGCCAATTTAGCACAGATTCAGCCGGAGTTACTTTCCTTTGTCGACCATCGGCATCAAACTTGGTAAATCCAGTCAATTATCCTAGATTACCTTTACAACAAAGTTCAATTTAGTCCAAAATAATTTTTTTAACTAATTCACCCCAAAACTTTTATATATTGATTAATTATGTCAAATTTGTCAAATTTTACAATACATAAATTATGAATTAGTAAAAATTAAATTTAAAATTTTTATTTTTTAGGAAAGAATATTTATTTTAAAATACAAAAAATTAAAATATAAAATATAGACAAATATAATTACTTTTTAAATTATTTTACAAACATTTAAATCAAAATGATTAATTATTTGTTAAATTTCAAAGCTAAAAAATTAAGTTACATATATTCAACTTTCCTATTATAATTGAATAGCACTCATGTGTATAATTATATAATTATGAATGTAGTTTTAAAAAATTAATAAATTCACTTTTTTTTTTTTAATTTTACATGTATAGGTATTAAGAACTATAAAAAGTGTGTGAGTAAAAGTGAAAATATCAAAAGTTTTAACTATATATAAATCATAAAATATTATTTTTGACATTTTAACTTTTAGATTTTTTAATTTAATTCAATTTAAATTATTTATTGACCTTAGAAAATAGAGAAAATATAAAAATAAAAAATAATTTATTTTAATTTTTACTAAAATAAAATCAAAATTATCATTTATTTTATAAAAAATTAAATTTTAAAAATTGAATTGCATGTATTTGAGTTTTCAATTACAATAAAATAATACTCATTGTAGGCTGCGGGGTTCAGCGCACGCCCAAGTGTTTGGCGATCACGGCACTGTGCGGGCTCAGGACCCACTAGGAATACAACTTTGGGTCTTGATAGGCTTAGGTTGGAGAATAGAGTCGCCACCCAGGTGAAATCCGGGAACACTTTTAAAGTAACTGGATCCCATAGAGGGAGCCCAATAGCCGTCCTTAGAGATTGGGTCCGAAAAATAGGCATGGACTTTTGAATGGCCCACCCGACCTTGCGATCGGCCTCCGTTTGTGTTTTGTGATTTATTATTTTTGATTATCTAATTATCCCTTTAATTAGATACAAATTGGCCTCAATCAATATCCAAATTTTATATTTAGCCCAAGTTATTAATTAATCCCATTTTTAAGTAATTTAGGTCTGGTCCATCACAATTATCACATACATCACATTTAGAAATACATTCATCCACACTATTTAACATAAATAATCAACAGATAATCAAAATAATATAAAAACGCATGCAAAGAAAGGGAGTGAGGAGAAAAGAGTTACAACCCATTTCATGAAAATAAAATAAAAAATAAATAATTCACAATTTAAATGGACTAAACCCCAAAATTAAATTTAGGAGCCCGTGGGCTATCTAATGCTCTACGCCTGAACATAAATCATAAATTAAAATTTCCCAAAGAATATCCTATAAAAATAGAACAAGGTTAGTGCAAAATAAAACAAACAATCAAAAATTGAATTCTAGCTAGATGCATATTAAAAAATAAAATTAAATCTAAAATTAATAAAAACATTTTACAATATCAAATAACCCAATTATATTAACTCAATTATAGAACAAATAATTATTTAATACTTCCTAGCTAATCTAACCATAATTAATAAACAATAAACATAAATAAAAATATTGTACAAAAATAAGAAAGCCAAAATAAAAATTAGTAACCAAAAATAATAATAGAAAAAATGAATCAAATAGGAATGAATAAATAAATATAACTGAATAACAAAAAAAAAACAAAAGAAATAAAAATGAATTAAACAAATAAATAAATAAAAAGGGACAACGGTCCATAGCAACAGTGCCATTCACCGTTAAAGAAAAAAAAAGTTAACGGTAACAAACACAAAACAAAGCAGAGGGGCAATTCGAAAAATAAGTAAAAAAATGATTAATTAAATTATATTAAATTTTTTTATAATTAAAATTAATAAAAACATGCAATTAATGTAATTCAAGCAACTAAATTTACCCAAAAATAATTCAAAAGGCAATTGAAATCAATAAAACATGAGGATAAAAATATAAAACAAAACAAAAAGAAAAGGGAAGATAAAAGGTTATTGTAAAAGTAGTTCGCCCTTAGAAGCTCCTTTGGCAATGAGCAGAAGCCTTTAACAGTGTAAAGTAATCTCCCAGCCTTTTTCTCAGTCTCTGATTTTGATGCTTTTTTTTCTGATTCTTTACCGGCAGCCTTTTATTTTACGTGATTTTTTCTTTCTCTCCCGGATCCCCTCTTTTCTCCACTATCAATGGCTTTTATAAAAATAGATATCCTATTATCTGTTAGTGTTTCACTCTAAATCAACTCCCTTCTAAATTATCCTTATCATCAATTTTATTAATTAATTCTTTTATCTGATAAGGTGTACAGATTACATATATCTATTAAATTAGGATAAAGTTAAGATAGGCCATGGGTTGGGCTTCAAACCTTACACTATTGGACCAATTTTCTTGAGCTTTCATCACTAGACTTTTGCTTCATGGGCCGGGTCAGACCATGTGTCCACAGTTTGCCCCCCTGCTTTTCAAAAATTGAAATGCAAGTAATGTAATGAGATTTATGAAAAAGCACATGCAAGCATTACAACAATCCATGAAAATGCAGAAATAAAAACAACGAAGAAAGATTCCAATCTTCGAGGTAAGATGTTTAAAAACAAATAAAAGATTATATTTTTTGTTCCATCAGCCTTGATATTCAAATCAAGAGGTTTCAAATCAGAAAGGAAGTCTCGTGCCGTCAGCCTTGATGTCAAAAATCAAGAGGTTAGAGACTTGCTGCTAGAGTTTCGCCGTCATCCTCGATATTATCTAACCGAAAGGACACCCCAAACTATTTTCATCAACCGTCATCCTCGGGGTACAACCCGAGAAGTTTAACCTTGTCGCCATCCATCTTTGATGTTAAAAATCAAGAGGCTTCGATTTTGCCGCCATTCATCCTTGGTGTCAAAAACTAAGAGGCTTCGATTTTGCCGCTGTCCATCCTTAGTTTCAAAAACTAAGAGGCTTCAATTTGAGGTCACCGTCTAACCTTGGTGTCAAAAACCAAGAGGCTTTAATTTGGGGTCGTCGTCCAACCTTGGTGTCAAAAACTAAGAGGCTTCAATTTGGGGTCGCCGTCCAACCTTCATGTCAAAAATCAAGAGGCTTCAAGAAAAGGAAAACGCCTTATCACCACTACCGGTGTCAGAAAAAAATGAATGAAACAAGTGAGTTGAGCCATATAGTCACTTAGAGCGTTAGGTGAGAATAAGTAAAACGAGTCGTATAGCCGCTTCGGGCATCAGGCGAAAACATATAAAATGAGCTGTATAACCGCTTCGGATGTTAGGCAGAAAATAAAGAAAATAAGCCGTATAGCCGCTTCGAGCGTCAGACGAAAAGCAACACAACCGATCTGATGCATGTATAATTGTAATAATCAAAACTTGTGAAAATAATTTTAACAAACACAACTTTATGGGATGCATGTATGCATGAGATTCAAAAGCAACTTTTGCAAAACAAGCGACTAATCAAACGCCTCTTCCTTTTAGAGCTTATCTTGGAAAATTAGTTTCCTTTTCTATCATAGAATCCAAATTTGCAAATTGAGTCTATCACAGATTGCCATTGAGACCAATATTATTGGAAACAATTCAAAACCCTCCAAGGGTTAGATTGGGATGATGATACAATAAATGCCTTTTGGCTTGATTGTGGTCTAATAGTGTTTTGATTATTGTAAGACTGTCATGATTATACTCAATGTGAAAGAAACACTCCATCTAACCTCCAGTAAGACTTTACTACTCTTAAAGTCCCCTTGATTGCCCCCCAGCTTAAAATTGCAACCAATTTTTATTTTTATATTTCCTCTTTTACTTAGGTTGCCCTCTTTTGAGAGTTTTTGAACTTAGCTGGGTCTTTTCAATTTTTTTATTTTTAATTTTCCCTCTTTTGCCGAGATTATTCTCTTTTTGAGAGTTTTCAATCTAGCTAGGTGGTTGTAAAATTATACTAATGGTTAACTATTGTCAGTCGGTCTAACTACCTGATGTCCATGCTGCTGTGATGTACTTTCTATTGCTTGCTTGATGCTCATATGACTGTTTGATGTCTGTGTTGCTGACTTCTTGATGTTTGTGTCACCACTTTGGCTATTGATCATATGAATTTGCTGTTGATTCACAAAAGTTTATGTTTGATACTTCGTGTTCTAATATCACGTCAATCATGCTCATTTTATATGATAACTCATTCGTTACAACTGTGCACACTACATTATGCTTGTTATTGACCAGCATCTTACAGGTTTTTTAGTCAACTATTTTTCAGCTCATAAGGATTTTAGAAGATTGGTGAAGATGGGTGTTAGAAGGGAATTTTAGTTTAGGCAAAGATGAAAAATTTACAATGGCTGCACAGGGATCGACTTTTTCAAAGATGGGTGGTATTCAGAATTTTTCTTCTCCTCCTTCCTCTTCTTTCTCTTTTTTTTTCTTTTTCTTTCATTTCTTTTCTTTTCTTTTCACTTTCTCTTCTTTTTCATTTCATTTCTTTCTTCTTTCTTCTTTCTTCTTTCTTCTTTCTTTCTTTTTATTTTTTGTCATCATTTTTTTTGAAGAGGGTTAATACAAAAGAGAAGCGAAAAGGTTTGATGCCCAAAGAGAAATTAAAAGTCAATCCTAACATTTGGCCATTTTACTCGATGCGGTTTTTTTAGTTTATCTCTCTCTCATTCAAGCATAACATAAGGTGCACAATTATAATAAATTTACAATCATATAAATTAAGCAATCTAACATTCATTAACACAAAAAGATAGAAAACTTGCAGCAAAATATTGTTCTAATATATTAAAGCCATAGGAGACAACTAAAACTATTCATGAATATCCAGCTTCATGTCACCCTCAATTTACATACCAAAGTGGTACAGCTCCTCAAAATTTCTAATGCCCATCAGTGATAGGCAGAATGTAGGCTTCTGAAGCTATGAGCAGTTGATCTCATTATGCAGGTTTATGCTTAATCTGAACCAACTTTCCTCTCCATCTAGGCAAGAAACTCGTGAAGGATTCATTAGGTTCCTACTTTGTATTTAGCAATTCTTAGAGTGAGACCTCAAATTGAGAATTCAATCCATACTGCTTGATGAAGGCTGAACAAAGTTCCTTCCAGCTCTGTTGAACATGTGCATCTAGAGTGTAGTACCACTTGATAGTAGCTCCTGTTAATGACAATGGGAATTGTTTAATGATTTGTGTCTTAGTCAATCCGGTGGGCTTCATGAAGGTGATATACTGTCAGAGATGAATGTGAGGATCGTTTGTCCCGTTGCACTTCTTGATGTTTGGAAACTTGTATTTCGGGGGCAGTAGTTCATCTTCTTCCAGATCCAGGTCGGTGAAATCATGGTTGAGCCCAAGCTTCTTCATTGCAGCTTGCAGTTGATCCATCTGCCATTTTATATCTTTCTCCCATTCGGTTTCAGCTGAATTTTTTACTACTTTCTATTTTCCTTTGTGTGGTTCACCAACTATGGTTCTGGTTTCAGAGTCCTCCTCCTCCTTCATGGGCCTCTTTCCAAACATCTCAGTAATCATCTCTACACATATCTATCGCATATCATCCCTAAGTTCCTTTAGCATTTCTTGCCTGAAGGACTCTAGATCAAAATTGGAGGGTCCCGACATTCAGTTCCCTGTGCTATAGTCTTAACCGACTAGGTGGATTCTTGATATTAGTGGATCGAATCGCCCTTGACTTGCTTCCAAACAAAAGACACTTTCAACTCTAAACAGATGAATTTTAAAAGTAAAGATGTCTGACATGTATGCATGAAATGTAGATTATTTTTTTGTTTTTTTTTCTTAAAATAAACAAACAGATAAAAAATACACATAGTCTCAATAATGCAACCTTCCAACCTTATTCCTTCCACACACGTGTTCACAGTGAGTCTCTTATCCTAGAATTTTTGGTATGGGTTTTAATTATCATCGGGGGATAATAAAACCGACGTTCATGCAAATCTCTCAAGACATTTAAAACAAGTAGCATATCTCATTAATAAAACCAAAGTCTAACATAACATGCCATGGTAGAAGGACAAAAGCTTAATCTAAAATGGTTCATCATTATTGGGCTCTGGCTTTATGAATGAGACTACTATATGGCATCAAAACACATGCATCAGAGGGAAAACTTAAGAGTAGTTACTAGGGCACTACATGAGCTGAGTCTCAGGTACGGTCAAGGGCTCCCACAGTCTCTATATGCTCTCTTTCCGTCTCCCCACTCAAGGGTCCAAATGACATACTCAATTGTACTCACTGTGAGTGACAATAGCTGTATACCCTGCCACCAGGTTTGAATAAAACACAAGTAGTAGAGCAACAACCATTATCGAGTTATTTGGGATTGTGTGTACAGTATGTGAAAATGGTGTAGTGAATGCAGGTGTAGAAGAAATAACTAGATAATTAAAAATAATAAAACATAAAACACTGGAGGAATCAGGGTCTCTATCTCCAGTGGAGTAGCCATTGTAGGCGGCGGGGTTCAGTGCACACCCAAGTGTTTGGCGACCACGGCACTGTGCGGGCTTAAGGCCTATTAGGAATACAACTTTGGCCCTTAATAGGCTTAGGTTAGAGAATGGAGTCACCACCCGAGTAAAATCCGGGAGTACTTTTACAGCAACTGGATTCCATGGAGGGAGTCCAGCAGCCATCCTCAGATATTGGGTCTGAAAACTGGGTATGGGCTTTTGAATGGCCTGCCCGATCTTACGATCAACCTCCGTTTATGTTTTGTGTTTTATTATTTTTTATTATCTAATTATCCCTTTAATTAGATACAAATGGACCTCAATCAATTTCCAAATTTTATATTTAGCCCAAGTTATTAATTAAGCCAATTTTCATGTAATTTGGGTCTGGTCCATCGCAATTATCACATACATCACATTCAGAAATACATCCATCTACACCATTTAGCATAAATAATCAACAGATAATCAAAATAATATAAAAACACATGCAAAGAAAGGGAGAAAGGAGAAAAGAGTTACAACCCATTTTATGCAAATAAAATAAAAAATAAATAATTCACAATTTAAATGGACTAAAGCCCAAAATTAAATTTAGTAGCCCGTGGGCTATCTAATGCGTAGGTCTGAATACAAATCATAAATTAAATTTTTTCAAAGAATATCCTACAAAAATAGTACAAGGTTAGTGCAAAATAAAACAAATAATCAAAAATTAAATTCTAGCTAGATGCTTATTAAAAAATAAAATTAAATCTAAAATTAATAAAAATACTTTACAATATCAAATAACCCAATTATATTAACTCAATTATAGAACAAATAATTATTCAATACATGCCTAGCTAATCTAACCACAATTAATTAACAATAAACAATAAACAGAAATAAAAATACTGTACAAAAATAAGAAAGCCAAAATAAAAATTAGTAACCAAAAATAATAATAGAAAAAATGAATCAAATAGGAATGAATAAATAAATATAACTGAATAACAAATAAAGAAATAAAAATGAATTAAAGCCATGCACCGATAAAGAAAAAAAAAATTTTAACGGCAACAAACACAAAACAAAGCAAAGGGAAAATTCGAAAAATAAATAAAAAAATTATTAATTAAATTAAATTTTTTTATAATTAAAATTAATAAAAACATGCAATTAACATAATTCAAGCAACTAAATTTACCCAAAAATAATTCAAAAGACAATTGAAATCAATAAAATATGAGGATAAAAATATTAAAAAAAAAAAAAAAAAAGGGAAGATAAAAGGTTACTGTAAAAGTAGTTGACCCTCAGAAGCTCCTTTAACAATGAGCAGAAGCCTCCAATAGTATAAAGTAATCTCCCAGCCTTTTTCTCAGTCTTTGGTTTTGATGCTTTTTTTTTCCTGATTCTTTACCGGCAGCCTTTTATTTTCCGTTATTTTTTTTCTCTCCGGATCCCCTCTTTTCTCCACTATCCATGACTTTTATAAAAATAGATTTCCTATTATCTGTCAGTGTTTCACTCTAAATTAACTCCCTTCTAAATTATTCTTATCACCAATTTTATTAATTAATTTTTTTATCCGATAAGGTGTACAGATTACATATATATATTAAATTAAGATTAGGTTGAGATAGACTATTTGAATGGGCTGAGCTTCAAACCTTACACCGTTGGACTAATTTTCTTGAGCTTTCATCACTGGACTTTTGCCTCGTGATCCGGGTCAAACCATGTATCCTCATTCATGTATATAATTAAATAATTATAAATGTAATTTTAAAAATTATTAAATTTAATTTTTAATTTTTAATTTTTGATTTTTCATCCATAGATATTAAGAGATATGAAATGTATGTGAATAAAAGCAAGAGATTGAGAATATCAAATTTTCAAATATAAATCAAGAAATAGAGAAAAAATTTTTAAAAAAAAGTTGTCATTAAAATTTTTTTGCAAAACTTTATTGTTAAAATTATATGTCTTGTATATTTTAAATGTGACATAAATTGAATCTAATAACTAATTAATAAAATATTTTTGGTGAATTAGATACAAAAATAACGATAACAATGTGACCTATCCATATGAAAAAGGGCGAAATATTTTTTTATAAAATAATAAAAGTCAATTTACTCACATTTTTTTTATAACTCATTATATGTAAAGTTAAAATTAAAAAATTAAAAAATAAATTTATTAATTTATTTAAAACTACATTCATAACTATTTTATTATATGCATCAGTGTTATTCGACCATTATAGAAAAGTTGAATACTTTTTATCTTCATTTTTTAATTAATTCTATTTTTACTCTTGTATGTAAAAGTAATTATATAATTTTTTTTTATTGTAATAATCAACTGTGACAATAAACCGTGTAAATTTAAAATGTTCATCATTAAAATAAAATATTTAAAAGTTAAAATTAATTTTAATATTATTTAAATTCAAAATTAGCTGCATGCAAAGCTAACATTATGTTAGTATAAAAATATAGCATTATAAAAATATACGTACCACATAGTAAATTTATCTGTTGAAAAAAAAAAAAAAAAAAAAAAAAACTGGCAGTGCTACTCCAGGCGATATCAGGCAGTAGAACTCGGCCAGGTTAAATAGCACCTCCCTACAAAATAAGGAGCAAAGCATTCCATCCCTTGACATTAATCATTTGATATAGCAAAACGGAACCATTTTCTTTCAGTCATTTACAATAATAACGCATTATTCATTTATACAAACAGTAACTAGACAGTAGAACCGGAATGACACTTCCTACAATCAAATTCAACCTGAAATCTGTCACCTTGATACTTCATTTCATTCGACTAAACGTGTGAGCTTCGTCCAGAGTTAACTAGAAGTGGCAGTCTAATTGATTCTTGATTTTCCTCTGGAATGTCTGAATTCCAACACATTAAAAGCATGAGAATGCTAACCAGGCTTGGTTGAAGGGATTTCTGAAGGTCATATTTGCAGCTGAAAAAATCATATCGATTTTGTCAGTCACTCGCAAAATAATTACAAGTTCATTTAGACTGGTAACACAAGTTATTAAAAGTCCATTAAAATGCCAATTTTAAATTCCAACATTTATTTTTCTCCATTTTACTTCTACATGTTTTTGTCCATAGCATATATGGCAGTTCTAATCAGCTCAAACATCACCTTTTCGAGATAAGTTCATACGAAATCAGTATTTGGCACTAATAGCAATCCAAAATACAATAAATAAATCCTGTTAAATAAGAAACCTATGAAATTACAGTGTCAGAGCTATCAACTAATAAGATGTACTATACTTACAGTTTGAAACCCTAATCTAAGAGCCTACAAGAACAAAGACAAAAATGTTTTCTTCCTTGAGGCTTTATATTTATTCCCAAAATAACTGATGATGGACTAATCTCATAAATTGAATTTGTGATCTGCCCTTGAGGTATTGTCCACTTTGACTCATGGTCTCACAGATTTGTTATTTATCACAAAAAGCCCTCGTCAGAGAGAGATGTGGTATGTTGCCTTATATAAAAGCCTATGTCCTCTTACTCTTTGTCAATGCAGAATACAAGCAGTAACCAAAAGATAGAAAGAGGGATCATTCAACTAGTGAATTTCTACTTTCACGTGTACTGCGTAAGAGAGGTAATTTCATAAACAGTGACATTACCTATGACCTATTACAAAAATGGGCATATTATTCCAGTTTATTCCAAATTGGTTAGTTAACTTCAATTTTGTTTTGATGAGGGTTTAGTAGCCACTTTCGACGCCTAAAAAAAATCTGATGTAGAATTTCACAATCGACAGTTTTGTGCACTCAAAATTACTACTTTTCCTCGAATTGATCTCTCCTGAATCAAACTTTTTTTTTCCATTCTGTAGAAACTAAAGGAAAATGCTAGTATTTAAGGTCTATCTAGCAGGGCCTCTAATACCATCCAAATTCTTGAAAAGAAAAAGGACCACCCATCCAAATTCTGGAAAAGAAAGAGGACCACCCATCAATATGCTCCACCATCCAAATTTCACAATTGACAGTTTTGTGCACTCAAAACTACTACTTTTCCTCAAATTGATCTCTCCTGAAGCAATCCTTTTTTTTTTCTTCATTCTGTAGAAACTAAAGGAAAATGCTAGTATTTAAGGTCTATCTAGCAAGGCCTCTAATATGCTCCACCATCCAAATTCTTGAAAAGAAAAAGGACCACCCATCAAATTAGCCGCTTTCTATGTATAAATTTCAATTCAAAAGCTCCTTTTTTTTCCGAATTTTTGTAAATTTAAGTTGCATATTTCTGTTACTAACTAGAAATCAAAATTAAAAACCCTAAGCTAATTAAGAGAGAAATCAACAAAAGTAGTGGCTAGGGGAAAGAAAATTATATCTGGTAGCCACTCAGTATTTTTCCTTTTTTGGTCTAAAGTGGCCACTAGTGAAATAAAATTATAAATGAAAAATTTGTAACAAATTGATATATTGTTACCATATATATATATATATATATATATATATATACATATATATACACACTGATAAACAATATGAAATTACATCTTGTGTAAAAGCCCCTATAAACCAGGAATACTTCATTAATTATAAGCTACAGAACTCCATAATTATAGGGTAGGAAACAAAACAAATTTAACTGTTTCTCAAAGATTCCTCCTCTATCTACAACATGTTCAAATAAATGCATCCAGTAACCAAGACAATCCACCACTTGAGAGATTGTTGACAGTCAAAATTTACTATTCAATTGCCTCCAAAAAAAAATAGAAACCTTTAAGGAGCATTCCATGCTCTAACTAGCCATTGCATGGTAAAAAGGATTTTTTCAAAAGATTCTCATTAAAGAATCCCTTCATAGACACCATCAAACTATCTTATTGTGAAAGCTCACCACCATATACATCAGGCAAAACTATAAACATCAGTTGCTCCAAACATTCTTCATCATCTGAGGCTTAATGCATAAATGGAGCAAGTAGTTACCAAAAAAGTCACTTTCCCTCATGTACTTTCACTTGAACTTACTAGTAAATTGACATTCTTCACACACCATGACTTTAAGCTAAACCCTATAGGAATTTAAGTATAATGAGGTATATAAAACTGCCAAATACCAATTCACAAGTTTGAAAGTTATCGTTGCATACAAGTTCAGGTATCTATGAGGTTTAACTCATAGCACAAAGCGTCAAGCAACTTTTTGGAGCAACCTCAAATGCTAATTTGTCTATTAAGCCTAAAATTTAATTAACCCTATCTTATGTGGTAATTGCATGCATTCGTCTGACCACTTAGTTGCCATATGTTTCCTAATAGTATGGCACACAGAAATAATGGTTTATTTAAATGTCCACTTGAGTAAAATTGGCTATTAGGAATTAGTTTAATTTCCCACAAAGTAGAAATATATTCAAATCAAATAAGGAATGCTTAAAAAACAACATACTTACTATACATCCTATTTGAGGGATTATGAGGCAACGCAATGGACAAATCTAACAGATATGCATAGGAGTTTTCTAATTCACAAACACTAGGTGATCATACAAACAAACAACAGCATATCATTGATCCTTTTAAGTAATTAATACCAGATTGCATGATAGAATAGAAACATATAACAAAAATGTAATGCATCTCATCAATGGGATAACATCCTGATTGATTGTGATACTTATCCATAATTTCATTCATCCATGGGAAAGCACAACACTGAATCCAAGATTTAGTGATGGACCATAATCATCAAATGGAAATTCAGATTTAACAAAATGGATGGCAGTGACTTACCTCTACTTTCTGCTCCCAGCTGATCCCTGGAACAACTCATTAATATGCATTTCAATGTCCTCCGAACTATACTTGATATACTTATCTGCATGCTTCCCAATTTCAGGACAATTTTGGAACCTTCTAAGAAAGTTTTGATATGCTGGTAGCAAAAGGTTGGCCACGGAGATCCTTAGATCCTTTTGTAGCTGCTCATCAAATATGATCCATTGCGATTGAGTTTTATAAACATCCTCAAAGTGAGAATTAAATAACTTAATCTTATCTTTCATAGACGTGGACTTTCCAGCAACATTAGAAGCTGTAGGGCCATTATCTAATTTCAACACTCCCAAAATCTTATTCCAAGAACTCCGCTGGTAGTTCAAATGAAATTGCTTGATTTTAGCAGTGTGTTTCCTTATCCAGTCCTCCCCAAGAAGAGAACCCAATTCACTATCCTTGACCTTTTGCACAATATACCTCCCATTATTCATCATAAAAACAGATAACAAAGCAGGGTCCCCATAAATCTTGGACTTCATCTCTAAGTTGCTCTCCAATAGCTCCATAATCCATGCCATTTGAACAGACAATGCGGACGAATATGAATCTTTAGATGGAACAACACTAACATTCTCCTCAAAAACTTGTTCCAACGTCACTCTTGATCGACAAGCAGCACGTACATAATTCATTACATACCGTGTAATTGGATGAAGACCTCCACCAGGCACTGGAGCCTTCGCGGGATCTCTTCTAATCAAATTCTCCAACTCCATAAATATCCCTCTTATTGCCTCCCCTAACCTCTTCCATATCGCAACGGCCTCATTCCTGAGAACTAAGCAGTACTGATCAGAGAAATTAGAGTCAAACTCAGGCCTTAAGTCCCTCAAAGTCTCAAACAAATCAAGAATCTTAAACAATCGCTCAGGTGACCGGCTTCCGATGGCTACGGCATCAGCGAAGTTGAGAATCTGAATTGTGGATCCACGACACACCTCCATAAACGACAGGTCGGCTGCTGATGAAAATCCGAAAAACACGCGATCACACAGCCTACGCTCGCTAGGAAAGAGGATACGGAGTGCCACATTTGAGGCTTTAATCCACCTCTCAATTTCATCTTCAAGATCTTGCCATCCCATTTTTTGAACCTCTTCGATGCTCAGCTTCTGTATTCCTAGTCTCGACATGCTTTCTTCTAGAAACTCTCTCCTGCAGCTACTGTACACGTGTGAACACTCTTTAACAAAACCAGCTGCCACCATTCGTTTCACCATTTCATGAAGATCATTGATCGTCCCTGATGGAAGAGCGTCGATCACAATATCGTAATCGGTAAGCGGTTGAGCCACAGGAATGTTGCCGTGATCCTCATCGTTGGTGATAATTGCTTCCTCCTCATCATCAGATTCAAACATCGCTGGTTCGCCGTTGTTTCCGTACGAAGACGACGGCGGAATTAGTTCAAAAGACTCGCAGCCACGTTCCATCAAAAGCCTAAACTCGCCCTCCAGGCGGAACATGGCTTGCTGCATGATGTCCTCGGCGCGTGCCAAACACGCGCCGATGTTTTTATCTGCAGGGGCCATAGGGGACAAGTGTCTCATGGTTGAGATTAGTTCGTCGATAGAGTCGAGAAAGGCAGAGGCATCAGCGGAGTCAGACCAGATGGGATGATCGGCAGCCACGTACTGAGAGATCTGACGTTCCAAAGACTCGAGGGTCTGGTCAAGGGAGGGACAACCTCTCAAGTCGTCGCTCATTTTCTCGGATAGTTTCTCGCGAGAGAATCTGCCGTCGAAGTTGGAAAATATCTGCAGGATATCGTCTGCCATTGACTCGTTGTGGCCGAGTGTCTTGGCTATGTGCCGCGCCACTGCTATCAACTTCTCTTCGCCGTTTTCCTCCATTGTTCTCAGGTTCTAGATCACTGCTGGTATGATGAGGTAATTAAATTAAAGGTTACAGCGACTATAAGATAGAACGTGGTCAGAGAGGAAGGAAACGGCTTTTCGGATTGAAATGACGAAACAGTCCTTTTGAAAACGCGGTATCAACTCTGAAGATGGAAAAAATAAACAAATGGTCTCAATTTTTTTTATTTTTTAATTTTGGTATTTATATTATAGGCATGATGCAAAGGGGTGTGCATCCATTGGTTCGGTTTGGTTCAATTTAAAAATATATAAAACCGAACTAAACTGAAATTATTTATAAAAAGTCGAACCGAATTAAACCAGCAGTTGAACTGAATTGAACCAAACTAAACTGGTTCGTTCGGTTTTTTCAATTTTCAATTTTTTTATTTTTTGCAATTTTAAACCTATTACACTTATGTAATTTTGCATTATTCTAGTAAGATTTATGAGATCTACTAATGCTAATTTTTTATATTTATTTTATTTATTAATCTTTTAGAAAATCAAATGAACCAATTATCTAAAATGAATTTAAATAATATTGGTTAGTTTTTTTTTTTGGTGTTAAATATGTTAATTAGGAGTTTCAAGCATTTAGAAACTCATATTATTAATAAATCTTAAAATATTAGTACTAAACCGATCAAACCGAATTATAATTCCTATAAAATTAAAAATATATTATAAATTTAGTTCGGTTCGTTTTAATAAATTTTTTTACAATAAAACTGAACGAAACCGAACTTATTTCGGTTTAGTTCAGTTTAAACCGAACTAATATATTTTATGATAGAAATCAAACCAAACCAAACCAGTCAGTTCAACCGAACTAATATATTTTATGATAGAAATCAAACCAAACCAAACCAGTCAGTTCAGTTCAATTTTTTAGTTTTCGGTTATTTTTGCTCACCCCTAATAATATACATGCTGCTTCATGTTGGCAGTTTTTATCATTTTAACACATTTTACACTTTATCATTTAAGCAATTCAATTCGCCTAAATCATAACTTATAAATTATTTTATGCACTATTGGCGTGATACATACGATGACATGCATCATACACATAGTGGTAAAGTGATAAATTCATACAAATTAAGATACTTACGGATATAATAGGCTATAGATAGAGAAAAAAGTGATAAATTTGTATAAATACATATGCTTACAGATATATTGTACTTTTTTTTTTATTTGGTTACATGTTTGAATCAACTAATATCTTTTCAAAATTATATTCTTACTTTTCGTCTCTTATTTCAAATAATAAATTGGAATTAATTATTTCTTTTATATTATATCACTTTTAACTTTTAATTTTATTAAAAATATTTTTCTTTCATTTTTTATATTAAATTTTAAAAAATTATTAAATACTATTAAATTAAAATAAAATAAAAATAAAAAATTGAACAATTATTATTAAAAAAATAAAATTTATGTATATATTAAATGTTGAACTCCTACATTTTTTCATATTTCAGTATTATCTAACAAAGTTGATAAATAAAATTCTTAAATTTCATAATATTTTAATTAAAAAATAATAAAAAAACTTTTCTTTAACCATATTAAAAAACTTTTTTAACCACCATAAAATTCTAACACATTAAATATCTTATTCTAAATTATATTTCTATTGGTTTGAATTTAAACTATGTTGCATCAATTTTTTGGCAATACAGGTTTTAATGAACGCAAAGCATGCTAGAGAATTATTTCCTCAAAATGAACTTGACTTCTTTAGATAAGATTGTGATTCTCAAATGCCTTTACCATAATTTGTTTGGATTCCAACGTAAATTTGCTAGATTTGATAAAGTTTGGATTTAGCTAAAGGAAAAATGACAATTGTAAGGAACAGTAATTTGAAAGAAAATTAATATATTACAAACGTAAACTGAAAATTTTGAAAGTCTAAGGTAAATAGGCATAAAAATAAAGGTTTGTTAAAAAAATAAAAGCTAGAAAAGTTGTTATAATTATCTATTGAGTTGTTAATGATATTTGATTGTGTTGATTGGTGATTGGATTGGATTGGATTGGATTTTCTTCCTTTGCTCTTTTTATAGCAAATAACATTAATCAAAGTTGGCATATAATCAGTTTTCCATTGAAGAATTAATTTTTGTAACTTGCACTTCTTCCCAAGCCTTTAGTCCCTCAAGCTCTTTAGGTTCCCTAAAAAATTTTGGAATATTCATGCACTCTCCACCTCAGCAGCTCTTGTAACGTCTCTCCAGCATTGCTTCTTCCCCAAGTCCTCTAAAAACTCCAGAATATTCTTGTGCCTTATCCCTAAAACTCTTCCTTCTCTAATCTTCTCGAATTCCTGTAATAAAAAATTTAAAAAGACGAGTACCAATTCTAAAAATTTATTCTTTTCCATGGGATGGGCCAAAAATTTAATTTTGTGCACAAACAGTGAACCGTATATAATTAGTATGGGCCAAACCCATAACTAATTATATGTACTTATACCCATAAGACAAAAATTCTCTTTATTTTCTTTTTCTTTTTTAGAAAAAAAATAGAGCTATAAATGGAGAAATATGAAAAAAGAAAAAGAACTACAACTAATTGTTTATGGAGGCACACTATTACTTAAAAGAAAAATGAGCCCACATAAGATTAAAAGTCCAACTACATGTCATTGTTCCCTCTTTTTACTTTTTTTTTTCTTTTACCTCAATTACGTCTTCATCTTTCTCTTCCACATTTCCTTATGATCAGTTTCCTTTCACTCAATTCATTTTTAAATCCAAAAATCAACTCACCCAAGGTTCCTCACTTTTCCTTCAAAATTCAAATTGCCTACAAATTCTCTTTACTAATTACTTGAACTCTCCAAAAATTACAAGACCCATTTCAATTTCTCATTCATTTTTTTAAGACATCTAGAACCCATGGCAAGTAAAAAAAAGTTTTTTTTTACTCTCCTCATTTCCTTCTTTTTCTTTGTTGCTCACTATCATCACTATCTTCATTTTGTTACTGGCAAGGATGCTCACTAGCAAAGCACCACCGGCTATCGAACCCAACCTCACTCTTGCCCAAGTTCACATTACATCCGCTGCCTGCTTTTCCCATGAAAGGTAAATTTCACTTTCTATGTTCAAATTCTGTTGAGATTTTGATGAGACTTTTGCAAACTTGATTGAGATGGTATTGATGCTTTGGGATATGTTTAGTTTTTGAAGCATCAATTTGTTGTATTTTTCTCTATTATTTGGAATTTAAGTTAAGGATGATGATGATGATGTCTTGTAGAATTGAATCTTGCTACTGTGGTTTGTGATTTGTTACTCTTGAATTGTGATGATGCTTGTTGAGTAAATTTGCCATGACCATTTGTTGCTTGAGGAATTTGGAATTAATGTGAAATTGCTTGTGGTTTTATATTAATATTATTTGATAAATGGTTTAATAGTTGAAATTCTCAAATTGTTTTGAAAATTTTTTGATAAAATTCAACCAAACCATTTTAGCCCTATAAACCACATCATGTTATTCGTATCTTATTTCAAAGCTCAAGTTTGAACTCATTTCTTGTCCAATTGCCCAAAAGTACTCATTTTATGCACTAGTAATTTCATTTAAACAGTGCAATTTTATTTTTATTGTGCTTAATAATTAAGCCGGAATACTCTTTAATTTTTATTTTCACATAATGCCTTGATTTAAGCAACATTATTTCAAACAAAATTTAAGCAAGCACCTTAAATTTTATTTATAACTGATTATTTTTCAAAATTTGAAGCTTTTTTAAAACTAGAGTTTAATCAGCTAATGCTTAAAACATACATTTCCTCAAGGAAAAATACTCATTTATTGGCATAAATTTGGCTTTCTTTTTGCATACCTCTTTAATCAAGTCTACGACTTTCACCATATTATTGCCAAGATCAATCCGTAAGTTTTTGCATTTTTTTAGTGCTTTTGGCAACTTAAATCTTTGATTTCACTACCTTTCCTCAACAATTTTCTTGAGAAAATCAAGCAATTTTGCCTTAATTTTATTGCAAAAATAATGAAGACCATTTTTTTGTAAACTTATAGGCAACATTTTCATTTTTCATAAATTATTTTGGTCTAAATACTGAAAATAATTACTCATTTCCACAGTGCTTTTACAAAATCTTTTAGGCAAATAATGAAACTTTGGTTTGTACTAGATGATCTGTAGTTATTTCAACCCAAACTTGATGCAAATATCTTGAACCATATTTATAGCCAATTATTTTAAACTTTTAGATCTTTTTCACCAACAAACTTCAATTGGCCCATGCTTTAAAATACATTCCCTCAAGCAAAATTTTCAATTTTAGCATGATTCAAAATTTTAATTTGGCCATTATCCCTCGACAATTCCCTAGGGGAATTTCAATGATTTTACCTTCATTTTGTTGCAACAATTAATTATAACTAAATTTTTTAAGGGTTCAAAACAAAATGTCACTTTTTACCAATTACTTGGCATAAATGCCAAGCTTAACTCTTATATACACAACAGCTTTACAGAATCCTTAAGGCAATCAACATGTTATCTCATAAGTTGCTTTATTATGCTTCTTTTGTTAGTTATCTTTTTGTTTCCTCCAATAAATTTTATAATTTTTGCATGTTTGCATCATTATATTAAAGCTGGTTGAACATGTTCTCCTTGGGAAAACCTCATGTCATCTTAGGGAGGATCATTATTTTACACTTATTTTCACAATTTTAAACACTTGTGATTTAATTTCACTAAGATTTAGGGCCAAATATAACCTTTTAGCCCTCTTTAGTCAAGTTAAACCTCACTTCCCTTAATGCTATTTTCAAAGAAAATTGTATTTTAAGTAGGAATCATGTCTTTAAAGCTATACAAAATTCTTTTTAGCATTTTTAAGCTTGTTAATGCTTAAAATGATAAATGACCTCAAAAAATGTATAAAAGCACCATTAAATCCTCAAGCCATTTTCCATGTATTTTCTCTTGAAAATGAATTTTCTTTATTTTTCCTTTGGGATTTGCCTCGTATTCACTTGATATCCCTTCATTAATCATCTCTTTTAAATTTTTGCAGCAAAAATGTCAAATCCTTTGGCTAGTAAGGGCTTTCTTCTGTTAGGAAATGGTTATGCAACAGAGATGCAGCGGAAGCATGTGCCCTACAGGGGTGAAATTTCAAAAATTTCACTTGCATAACTCTTCATCACATGAAGAATTCCTATGCCCAAGATCCAATTTGCAATTTACACATAGCTAAAATAAA
>CATIWO010269706.1:0-15230 GCA_949673435.1 Macaranga tanarius | reverse complement strand
CGTGCGACCTGTACAAAACTCCATTTTGATCCATATTTTTTCCAGCATGCATATTTTAATTTTTCTGATTTTGTGGTATAATTATTGTAAATTTTTGAGTATACAGAAAATAATTTTTAATTTTTTTTTCTCTTGTTGTAATAAATATTTAATTATTTAAATATTGTTTAAAAATTATTTTTTGTCTTCAATAAAATAATTTGTGAAAATCAGAATTTTAAAAATGCATTTTTGGAATTATTTTTATTTATTGTCTCCATGCATAATGACTCCTTTTCTATACACAATATAGAAAAAGAATTTTAGTTTATCACACAAGGTAATAATCTAAGGTTAATTGAAAAATTGAAAATAATATTTTAACAATATTTAATTGATTAAATATTTTTCATAGTAAGGGAAAAAATTAAAAATTATTTTCTGTATACTTAAAAATTTATAATAATTTTACCACAAAATTAGAAAAATTAAAATATGCATGCTGGAAAAAATATGGATCAAAATGGAGTTTTGTACAGGTCGCACGCGCCCTTACGCGCGTCACACGCCGAGGCCTTTTTTTTATTATTATATATTAATACCACGTGTCACATTGTGATTGGTCCACGTCGCGCCACGTGTTGACATGCTACTGGTCCTAAGTGATGACATGGCGGCCACATCATCGCTATGTGTCACTCCCTTGCTGACGTGTCTGCCACGTGGCAGACACATGTCACTCCCCGATTGGTGAAATTTGCTGACGTGGCAGACACGTCATATGCCACGTGGACGATGACTCATCGCCTCTGCCACGTGGCAGAAGCCCATTGGACCGCGTGGCACGAGCTACCCAATTAGCTCGCGCCATGTGTCGCGCTGACGCGTGAGTGGAGCCTTTGCTCCACTCGCCGACGGTGGCGCGTGCAAGCCACGCACCGCCTTTCCGGTCGAATCAGGTGTCTGAACTTTTTCCGATGGAGGGTTTTCGGGTATCCTTGTCTCATTGGTAAGGTCAAAACTTACAAATACCCCTTCCTTAATAGTGATATCAATTTTACACATAAAATTAAAAAACAAAACATGTATTTGCACTACATGACCAAATAACACAGATTTCCATAAAGTGCAGTGTATTAACCAAAAGGCGAAAATCATGCTTTTCAATTTAATATACAAACAATATCATGCCAATGATACTAAATCAAGAAGACATGCTCTGATACCAATGAAAGGGAAAAGAGGGAGGAATAATAAATCACAAAGAGATATAGTTTACTGACCTTTTTCTCCTGCAGCAGAAACCGTGGTAAATATGTTGATCAGAGCCTTAACTACTAGAGCAAAGGCTATGTCTTCACAATCTAAATATCAATGGAATGATTTAGAATGGGAGAAAATACACAGAGTATTTTGGTGTAGAGAGAGGAAAAATACATAGAGTATTTTTCTTTTTCTGCGTTAGTTCTTGGGTTAGGTTATATTATGTTACGTAAACATAAAATATATATACTCTATAAAAGAGTAGGAAGTAGACTTCTAATAGGAGTCTTTTACACCCAATCTAAAACTTAAACAGATTAAGTCATGAGTTTATATTATCTAACAATTATGTTTGCTCTGTCCAGTACGTGACACATTAAGAAGTCATATTGAAGATCTCCAAATTTCGCTCAATCAAAAAATTGGTTATTTTATGGCTATTGTTTATTTTAGTTGTTGGTTTAAATTATCCAATATCATTTTGGGTGTGGTTGTTACATGCTTATGTTCAATATTTTTGTATTTCTATAATGCCTTTGTTTAAATAAATGAATTAAAAAAATATTAATTAATAATTTGTTTTAAAAACCAACTTCATTTTATGTGAAATAATAAATAATTCTAGTATTTATAAATAATAACAAATTTTAGTGAAAGCTATTATAATTATTAATTATTAGAGAAAATATTCAAATGAAATATTAATATTATAAAGATTAATTTTATATTCAAGTGTGTATAATAAATCATAGGAAAATTGATTAGGTTTGTCGTAAAACTTAAAGCCAATTATCAATTAAATTATACTTTTAAATTGCATTAATTTTCTCTTTGACTTTATGAATTTTCTCTTTGACTTTATAAATTTTTTCCAAATTTATTTTAAAAGTCTAATTGAAATTTTTATGTTAATTTTACCACTCTTAAAAAAATTCAAAAATTAATTTCTAAACTTTTAGATAAAATTTCAACTTTTTATGCACTAATCAATGAAAATGACAAGAGAAAATAAAAAAAAAGACTCACAACTTATAAATTAATTTATTATATGCATTAATATTAATAAAAATATAAAGTATAAAATCAGCAATTTTTAACTACTACTATAAAAATGAAAGTATTTTAACAACTTTTATTCCTTTTTATTTCTTTAAAAAAAATTAAGCATTCTTTATATTTTTAATTAATATTTTTAGCATTTAAAATTCTTTCTTTTTTACTCCATTTCATACACTCTTTTTTTAGTCGATCCCCATTAGAAACTTTTTAAATAAAACAAATGAAAATTGAGAATTAAATTTCAAAATAATTTAAATATAATGCTTTTGAGTGATAATTTGAAAAGTTATAAAAATATTTATAATTAATTTCTTAATTTATTTCAAGAGTGGTAAGATTAGGATTTAGAAGCATTTTTATATATTTTTTATAAGAAAAAGAGGGTACAATTTTAATAGATATAAAATTTATTTAAGAAAAAGAGGGTGCAATTTTTATGCACTAATCAATGAAAATGACAAGAGAAAAAAAAAGACTCACAACTTATAAATTAATTTATTATATGTATTAATATTAATAAAAATATAAAGTATAAAATAAGCAATTTTTAACTACTACTATAAAAATGAAAGTATTTTAACAATTTTTATTCCTTTTTATTTCTTTAAAAAAATTAAGCATTCTTTATATTTTTAATTAAAATTTTTAGCATTTAAAATTCTTTATTTTTTACTCCATTTCATACACTTTTTTTTTACTCGATCCCCATTAGAAAAGTTTTAAATAAAACAAATGAAAATTGAGAAGTGAATTTTAAAATAATTTAAATATAATGCTTTTGAGTGATAATTTGAAAATGTTATAAAAATATTTATAATTAATTTCTTAAATTATTTCAAGAGTGGTAAAATTAGGATTTGGAAGCATTTTTACATTGTTTTTATAAGAAAAAGAGGGTACAATTTTAATAAATATCAAATTTATTTTAAATAGATCTAAAATTAATTTTTACATTTTATTTTTTTCTTGCAAAAAAAGACTGAAAATTCTAAAAGAGCATAATTTATGTTACAGGAATATAATATATTTATTTACTAAATACCATCATTACTAAAAAAAAAATGCATGGATGAAATATTTTTTTTCAAAGGATAATTTTTTTAATATTTTGTTGAGTATATACATGAGTTAGTTTGAAACGCATTAGTTATATAATTATATTACAGCTACCAATCTTTATAAATTTAATAATTTAATACTTCTAATAATTAACAACTTTCAATTCACTAAGTATTTAATTAATAGAAAGTCAATGGTAAATTGAGTGAATTTATTGAGTAATTAAAAGATTTGTAATCTCTTTGTAAACATCTTTCTTTTTTTTTTTTTTTTTTTTTTTTGACAATAACAATAATTTCATTCATTCAAACCAGCAATACATCGATAAAAATATTGATAGAAATCCGCTAAAAACCATTAAAGGATGAAACTGTAAAAAATTCACATCTCCAAGGTTAATAGCATAATAAATCGGCTCAAAGCCTACACATTTAAAAATTCTATAATGACTAGAATACCTGTGATTCCAGTGCTGCAACATACTGACAACCATAATCGGATCTGATATCTCTGTTGAATCGAATATGCCTTGTTTGTCTGAATTGCCCCCACACACACACAAAAACGCCGCAACAAGACGGCAAAAACCAAACGCCGTAATAAGATGACGAAAACCAAACGCCGCAACAAGATGGCGAAACCACAAAAAAAAAAAAAAACCTAAATCTATATGGAATAACCACTTATTTTAGAATTAAATTGATAAAAAAGATGTATAGAGGGGTGATTTTAGGCCAAAAAAGGCCAAAAATCACCCCTCTCTGCTAATAAAGATGAAAACTAATAAGAAAAGAGAAAAATTTGAGAGAAAAAGAGAGAGGGAGGCTAGGGTTCTTGACAACATCTTTCTTATATTCAACTTTTGTGCAAGTTGGGAAGTGTTAGTTGATAGAATCTCTTCATCTATATTTTCTTGAAGTTAAGAAAATGGTAATGAGAATTTAAATCAATAATGTTTGGAAATATTTTTTTTCAAAGGATATTTTTTTTTTAATATTTTGTTGAGTATATACATGAGTTAGTTTGAAACGCATTAGTTATATAATTATATCACAACTACCAATCTTTATAAATTTAATAATTTAATACTTCTAATAATTAACAACTTTCAATTCACTAAGTATTTAATTAATAGAAAGTTAATGGTAAATTGAGTGAATTTATTGAGTAATTAAAAGCTTTGTAATCTCTTTGTAAACATCTTTCTTATATTCAACTTTTGTGCGAGTTGAGGAGTGTTAATTGATAGAATCTCTTCACTTGAAGTTAAGAAAATGGTAATGAGAATCTAAATCAATAACATTTGAGTACTAGCCTTTAGAAAACATTTGAACTGTGAGGTTTGAAAATTGAGTTTTAGAAAACTCTTAGTTTTATTGTAAGGTTGGTGAGAGCCTTGAAAAATACTTTTGTAATCTTGATTAATAAGATTGGGTTTCAAAATCCTAACTTAGGAAAAATTATGTGGAGGAGTGGGATAGTTGGATAATTCGAATCTCTATAAATTGCTTATGTTCTTTGTGCTCTTGTGATCTTTTCACTTCACATTAATTCTCTTTTAATATTTTTAATCTTCAATATCTTCCTTAATCCATCTAAAATTCCTATTCACCCCTTTTGTAGGACTTTTCACTTTTGCCTCAACCCTCTTCTAGCTCAAATACTCTTCCTTAAAGCCTTTAAGTTGTGAGTAGAGCCTCCCTTTAGAGTATCCAAGCTTTAACCTTTGCTTTCGCATTGCAAGAACTTATTTATGCATAAGTTCTTCTTGCCTTCCTTTGTCTCTCCTCCTTTTCCCTCTATAACTCAAGTGATTTCTTATTTTTTTTTAAAAAAATAAATATATGTTAATGTCTCCATAACATTTGAGGTCTGAAAAGGAAAGGTTCATGCTCCTTTTATAGACCCCTTAATCGCTTTGATTAAAGCTAATCAAGGTTAGTTTAATTTTAAAATTCCCTACATGTCCTTTTCTCAAACCTCCGCTGCACTTTTTCTTGCCACCTCTTCCTCAAGCACATTCTTTCTCATTTTAATTATCAATTTAGATCCTTATAACTCTTACATACACTCTTTGTCATCCTTTTTTAGGTCTCATTCAATTCCTTTAGTTACTCATTTACCGAAAAACTTTTAATTTGCTCAATTTAGTCCATATCTTTTGTTACTTTTTAGTCTTTCAATTTTACTTCAATTTTCAATTGCATATTTCCATTCATCACATGATTTTCATTATTCGAGTATCATTAAAATTTCAAAATTCTCGCTCCCTTGTCCGGTATTAATGTCAATTCCATTCTGAGTCATAACTTAATTACATGTCATATATGAGATGCATATGAGGACACGAGTGTTATAATTATTCCCTTCTTGTCCCAAAAATTTTATTATTGTTACCATCCTCAGTATATGATAGAGAACAAGTAGTTCGGGTACTAAAACCTTATATTTTCCTTAATGTACAACTCTGCCAGCTAATATAGACTGTATCCGACCTTAAATGGAGGGAGATGAACTGACTTGGTTAATAGGTCTACAACTACCCACACTACGTCATTTCCGTATTACATATGTGGTAATCCTATAATAAAATCCATCATAACATGTTCCCACTTCCATTCTGGGATAGCTCAAGATTGTAACATTTTTTATAGGATGCTAATATTTAGCCTTAACTTACTGATAAATTAAGCATTTAGAAATAAACCTTGTTATATTACCCTTTATACATTTCCACTAATAATTCTCTTTTAATGTTTGATACACCTAGCACGTCCTAGGTGCATAGCATATACTGAACAATGTACTTCATTATTTTTGTTTGACTCAGGATATATTTCAAGCTTTTGTGATTTGTAAAGATCTGACAAGTCTCCCTCACATAAATAGTATCTTCATATTTTTACTATAAAGATAACTACTACCAACTCTAGATTATAAGTAGGATAGTTCTGCTTATGAGGTCTAATTTATCCAAATGCATAGGCAATCACCCTACCATCTTGCATCATTATATAACCAAACTCTTGTCTCGACGTATCATTATACACTACGTACTTACCTTTTTCCACATGTAACAATAACATTATTGCAGTGATTAACTTCTCCTTCAAGATTTCTAAAGCTTTACTGGCAATCTGGGGTTCTTTCAAATCCTAAGTTCTTTTTTAATAATTTTATCAAAGATGATGCTATAATAAGAGGGTCTTATACAAATCTCTTATATTATCCTACCAATTCAAGAAAACTTTAGTTTTCAATTACATTTATAGGTAGTTCCCAATTCATAATTACAACAACTTTACTAGGGTTATTGTATATTTCTTTTATGAATATAATATTTCTTAAAAGAACTAATTTACCTGATCAAAATTCACACTTACTAAACTCGATATACAATTGTTTACTCCTTAAGATTTTCTATATGCTCTTCTTTTGACTTAGAATACACCAGTATATCATTGATGAACATGATCACAAATCAAACCAAATATGATTTGAAAACTCAGTTCATAAAGTCCATGAGTGCTACTAGTACATCCATTAATCCAAATGGCAACACCAAAAACTTATAGTGTCCATATCTCATCCTAAAGGCAATTCTAGGGACAACAGACTCCTTAATCTTTAGCTGATAATACTCAGACCTTTGGTTTATTTTTGAGAACACTATAGCCCCTCTTAACTAATCAAATAAATTTTCTATTCTTTACAGGGGATACTTATTTTGAATTATAACCTTATTCAACTGTCTATAGTTTATACACAATCATAAAGATCCATCCTACTTTTTATTAAATAATATAAGTGTGCCCCTTGGAGATAAACTAGGTTGAATAAATCCTTTATCCAAATAACTCATGTAATTTTAATTCTCTCAACTCAGTCAGGGTCATTCTTTATGGCACTTGCTATATCAGTGCTATTTCCAGTAATAGCCCAAACTCAAACTCAATTTCTCTTTCTCTTTGAAAATATATCTACCTATATTGTACATATATCTCCAGTTCTTATAACCACATTTGCAACCACTAGTTTACTTAAACCACATAATAAAATTCTAATATGCATTATATATGCACTTAGAGTGAATGAACATGTAGTGCAATGGTTATTTTAAATTCATTCTAGTTTCTATGTATGTAAGCCATACCTATGTTTGCATTAGGTAAATTTGCCACTTTTTGCTCTATTACTACATGCATCCTAGCCTTATTTTAGCTAGCAACCCTTGTTGTATTCAAAGATCTACCACCTTTGTTATCTTGGGTTACATATGACCTATGTTCTTATCCTTTTTGTTATGTTACTCTAGTGTATTTCATGCATATTTCCCATTATATTACACTAGAAACAACTAGCATTTCTTTTAGCATAATCACCTGTATGACTAGTTTTACACATATTACATTGTGGTATGGCAATCCCTCTTACTATCGATTGTTGTCTAGGTAGTGCCATCGGTTGTCTTACTAATACTCGACCACCTTGGAGTTTACAACTTTCTCAAAAACTATCCTTATCTTTAGAAAAGGATGAAATCATGATTTTGCATTTTTTTTCTTTCTCCCAGGGTCTCCACATATTGTTGATCAAGTGATAACCTTAGACTTAATGCTTTGTTCTAATTCTCATTCTAGATTCTCTTATTCTATGACATTTTCAACCCATCCTCTAATTGTAGTACCAATAAACAAATTCAACTTACTCCTTAAGGATATATGTAGTCCTCTGAATTTTTCACTTTTCTTTTCCTCTGTGGGAAAAATATCCTTGTTATATCGATATAAGTCCTTAAATTTGTCTATATACTCTCTTATTGTCATTGATCCTTGCACCGAGGAAATAAATAATGCTACCTTCCCTTCCTAGTAGCTCTCTATCAAATATTCTAATTGAATTCTTCTTTAAACACTTTCCATATTAAGGCTTCACTATATTGATTTTTTATTCTAGTTACATTACTCATCTTCTTCTTATCACTTAATTGCAAAATATTAAAGGCCTTTTCCACTGTCTTTACCCACTTATCAGATTGGCTAAGGTTCAATGTGCCATAGAACTTATATGCCCTATATTGCTTTATATACTCAATCGCATCTTCAGACATAAAAAGTTTATCTATTTTAATCAACATAGTTTTCATTGTATGTGCTAAGTTTGTAGCATCAACTTGCACTATTGGTGGCACTAGTTAATTCATATTATTCATTTGCATCGATAATGATGGAGGATGAAAATTCCATGCCCTTATTGGAACATTTTTTATATTCGGGACAGACGCCCTAGACTTTGAGCTTCCACACTCATTACTTGTTCGAGCTTTTTATGGTTCATTCCTCTTATTATTAGTAAAAGCTAATGATGAAGGTGACTCTCGTGGTTGTGCTTGGCTCCTTCTAGCATTTTTTACTTCTAAGACATCATAATAAGGCTCTCCCTTCATTAGTGCCTTGACCTCTACCCAAGCCGTTAATCTTCCTCTTTTATTTCTTGTCATCTCTTGAAATATAAGATCAAAATCATTTAATACACTTCATCATCAGATATTGCTTACTTACTAATATCCACAAAACTTTTATCTTTAATAAAGTCAATAGAATCTATCTAACATCGGCTCTAATACTAAAAATCAGTGATACCCAACTCCACCAGTACCCTTATTAGATTGACACCCTCTTAATCATATCTAACTTGGGCATCGATGTGATAAAGTATCAATTTTGACTTAGAACCAATTATTTATACAAATTTTACATTCTTAGTTAATCTTTATTTTTTTCATTTTCTTATGAGCCTCAATGCTCACTTATTATTCATGATGAAGCCATAAAGAATACCAAGTTTAAATCTCCAAATATTTCATATATATAACCATAAATATGTACATCATAATTATAATTAAAATGTAATAGATTCTTAGATACAACAACATATTTACATCATGAGACATATATATATCTAACTTTAGACACTCCTCTTATTTTAACATACATCTCTCAATATATGAATTATAGCACATGATCAAATTATATCCACTTCATGGCGAAAAGTATGCTTTATTAGAGTTTCATCTCCTAAGTACTCTTGTCTCATGGATAGATAGGACAAGCTATACTATCCCCCATAAATTGCTAGCTACTACACTCATACATGGGTTAAATATTTTAGTAGTCAACCAATTTTACACTTATTTCATTTTAGATACTAAATTTTGATTAGTTTCCTTTTGGTAACTAATCTTTAATTTAAGTATCATTGGCCAATCACCTGATGGTGATTTGTTTGATGTGGTAGTTAGAATTAGAATATTTAAAGAATATTCACCACATCATCATATACATTAGATGTCAACTCATCCCTTTTGTTCATAGTCACCATCCTACTCATTTTTTAGAGCCCACCTTTTTTCAACCATAAAAATATATCATTTTTTTCAAATTACTTTAACTTTCGATGCCCTCCTTTCTCAATCTGTTAGAGAATGATTTCTCCATATTCAATAAATAGTCCAACAAATACAATAAAAAGAAGCTTTTAAAGCCCAAAGATAAACTATAAAATATAAATAAATCAACTCAAAAGGTTATTATATTTGATAAATAACTTAAATTTTTAGCATACAGTAACCTATACAATGAGCTTATTAAAAGTAAGGAAGGAAAAAATCATATGGTACTTTTAATAAACAAGTAAATTGTACTTTTTAATTTAACAAAACTATTATATTTCTACTTTATTTTTTCATTTAAATCACATAAAATTATAAACTCTAAACTGATGTGGGACGTATTGATGAGCAAACTACATATTTATGGAAAAGTTTGAGAAATTGAAGTAGTGGCAGTTTCATAATTTTGGCCAACTTTGGAGTTGCAAATTTTAATGTTTTAAGAGTCTAATCTGATTGGAAACGGGCCAAGGATCAAATTCCATCGTTTAGGGCCCAAAAAATATATATTTTTTATATTTTTTACTATTTTTAGAAAGTTTTTTTATTATTCCGAATTTAGGATATTTTAGTCCTGTTTGTTTAGGGTTTTATATTTAAATGCTTGGTTTATGTTTTTGGAGGACAATTTTTTATGAACATAATTAAATCTCGAATTCCAAAATTCAGTATCAAATTTTATTGCCTATATTCCTGAAATTGTTGAATTACAAGTTTGTAGAAGGTTATTGGTTGGTAGTCGTGTGTGATTCAATAACTAATAATATTTATCTTTCTTTGTGAACTATCCTTCGTGTCAGTTTGGTATCAGATCTATGCTCGTTCCTAGGAAAAGATGTCTTGGAGAAGACAGCAGCTACAACCACAACGTGTAGAGGAGGTTTATGAACGTGATAATCTACGTCGCATGGAGCAGAGGTTTCAACAGAGGATCAAATAGATCATAGATCAGAGGATGGAAAAATTAATGGATAGATTGATAAAGAGGATGGGTGAATTGCTTATTAATCAAAATAGGGAAAATTCAAATCAACAGAGGATCCCTAATCCTAATGAGCAAAGGAACCATTTTGTTAGAGGAAACGATGATGGATCTAATGATAATAAAGAGGACTATGATGACATGTCTCATAGACGTCGTCGTCCACATATAGAGGAGGTGATCGGAAATAAGTATGAGGACTGAAATTCATGAATTCCATTACAGCCTACAGCCAGAAGAATTTCTTAAATGGTTGGCCACAGTAGAGGAAGTCTTGAATTTTAAGGGTGTGCTGGAGAATAAGCGGGTACCTTTAGCGGTGACTAGGTTTCTGAATCTGGCGATGGCTTGGTGGTAGCAGAATAAGCAAACCAGAGTCATGTTAGGAAAATAAAAAATTACTACATAGGAAAAGATGAAGAAGCAGATGCTTGCAGCCTTCTTGCCTTTTAATTATCAGCGATCGTTGTACCAGAGGTTACAAAATCTGAAGTAAGAAAATCATTCAGTTAGTGAATATACAATTGATTTTTATTAACTGATCGCTCAAAATGAAGTACATGAGATGGACGATCAACTGGTGGCTCAAAATATTAGGGGTTTAAGAGAACAGAATAAAGATACATTCAATATATTTAACCTATTCTCTATTTTTGTAGTGCACTAGTGGGCTTTACAGATTGAGAAGTGGCAGTCAAGTGACTTTGTGCATCCTTTTAATTTCAAGAGTGCAGGAGGTAGTGGCAATAATACAGGGAATGTGACCAAAATGGGAGGTGGAACAGTTGTAAGTACATGTAACAGATTTAATAAGGTTGGCCTAAGTAGTGGTATTAAGTGCTTTGGGTGCTGTGAAATTGGTCACAGGTAATCAGAGTGTAAGAAAGCTAGAAAAAAGGTCATGTTCATTGAGACATATGAAGGTGATAGGGAAGATGAGAGTGTTTTAGCAACTGATGATCCAATTTTTGATTCTGAAACATTTAAAGAGGAGCTTGTGACTGGTGATGTGGGTACTGCTTTGGTGGTAAGGAGATCATATATAACTCCTAGGGCTATTGATAATGATTGGTTGTAAAATAATATTTTCCAGTCAACTTATACCATCAAGAGAAAAATTTGTAGGTTTATGATCAATGCAGGTAGTTGTGAGAATATAATTTCAGCAGAGGTAGTCCAAAAATTAGGCATTGTAATAGAAAAGCATCCTAAGCCATATAAACTGGCCTGGTTGAAACAAGGGGGCGAGGTGGCAGTATCAAAACATGCCTTAGTTTCCTTTTCTATTGGAGAAAAGTATAGAGATGATGTTTGGAGTGATATGGTGGCCATGGATGCATGCTATCTATTGTTAGGGCAGCCTTGGCAGTTTGATAGGGAGTTGATTCATAATAGGAAGGCTAACACATATGGTTTCATGTTTGAGAGGGTAAAAATTGTGTTAGTACCCAATAAAAAGCATGTACAGCCTAAGCAATTGAGGGAAGACAACAAGGGCAGTGTTAGTTTGTTGACCTTGGTGCAATTTGAGGGGGTAGTATAGGAATCTGAAGTTTTGTATGTCTTAATTGGCAAGAGGTTAGATGAGGAGGTACCAGTTCTTGAGGTAGCTTTACCACTCTTAGAGGAATTCAGTGATTTATTTATTAAAGAACTACCTGATGGGTTACCTCCAATACGTGACATACAACATCAAATTGACCTTGAACCTGACACAACCTTGCCAAATCAACAACATTATAGGATGAGTCCTAGTGAGCATGAGGAGTTGAGGAGACAAGTGGAGGAGCTACTAGCCAAGAGGTGTATTCATGAGAGCTTGAGTCCTTGTGCTGTCCCAGCCCTTTTAACACTAAAGAAAGATTGCTCATGGCGGATGTGCATTGATAGTCAGAACATTAACAAAATAACTGTCAGGTATCATTTTCCTATTCCGAGGTTGGATGATTTGTTTGATCAGTTTAGTGGTGCTGCTAGATTTTCATCAACCTTTTGAGCTGCATTTGGATGCTTCTAAGGTGGGAATTGGGACAGTTTTGAGCTAAAACAGTAAGCCAGTTGCATATTTCAATGAGAATTTATCAGGTACAAAATTGTGCTATAGCACTTATGATGTTGAGTTTTATATTGTGGTGCAGGCTGTTAAGCATTGGCATCATTATTTGTTTCATCAGGAGATTATCTTGTATACTGACCACGAGGCATTGAAGCATTTGCATAGCCAAGATAAAAGTTTTTCTAGACATGCTACTTGGGTTGTTTATCTGGAAAGGTTTACTTTTATGGTGAAACATAAGTCTGATGTTACTAATAGGGTAGTTGATGCTTTGAGCAGGCGTAAATGTTTGTTGACATAGATGTTTATAGAGGTACCTGGATTTAAGTCCTTTGCTGATTTACTTAAAATTGATATGTATTTTTCTAATATTGTGGCAAAGGTTAGGGTAATTGAGAAAATAGATTTCCTATTCCATGATGGATTTCTGTTTAAGGGCAATCAGTTATGTGTGCCAGATTGCAGTTTGCGTTTGAAGATTCTTTAGGAATTACATGGCGGCGAGATAGGACTTTGCAATTGGTTCAGGCTTCTTATTTTTAGCCTACCATTCGTAAAAAGGTTGAAAAACTTGTGTAAAGGTGTCGGATATGTTAAGTTTCTAAGGGGATGACTACTAATGTGAGTTTGTATATGCCATTGCCTATTCCTTCACAGCCTTGGGTGGATATCAACATGGATTTTATGCTTGGATTGCCATGTACATAGCGAGGTAATGATTCTATTTTTATTGTAGTTGATCAGTTTTCTAAAATGGTGCATTTTATTCTATATAAGAAGACCACATATGCTATTCATGTTACTCAGTTGTTCTTTAGGGACATATACATATTGTATAAGTTGCCCGTATCTATTATGTCTAATCAAGATACCAAGTTTCTTAGCCATTTTTAGTGCAATTTATGAAGGATGGTGATTACCCAATTGAATTTTAGTAGTGCCTATTATCCACAGACTAATGGTCAGACTGAGGTGGTCAATCGATCTTTAGGTAATTTAATAAGGTGTTTAGTGGGTGAGCATGTGAAGAGTTGGGATCATAAATTATGTCAGGTAGAGTTCGCTCATAATCATGGTGTCAATCGTAGTACTAGTTTTAGTCCGTTTAAGGTGGTGTATTCTATTGTGCCAAGAGGACCACTTGATTTGATACCTCTTCCGACCAAAACTAGAGTTTGTGGGAAAGCTGAAACTTTTGTGAATGGGTTACAGGAGATTCATAAAGTTTTCCATGACAATTTAGTGCAAGTTGCAGGAAAGTACAAACAGGCTGTGGACAAGAGACATCGACATGTTGAGTTTGAATTAAGGGATTATGTGTGGGCTGTTCTTACTAAGGAGAGGTTCTCTGCTGGTAAATATAATAAGTTGTCTGCCAAGAAGATTAGACCAGTGGAGATCGTTGAGAAAATCAATCCTAATTCCTATCGTTTGAAGCTGCTTAATCACATTCGCACTGCAGATGTTTTTAATGTTAAACATCTGATTCCTTTTACAGGTAATTCTTCAAATGATGAGACTTCGAGGGTGAATTCTGTCTACCCTAGGGAGAATGATGTGGGATGCATTAATGAGCAAGCATGCACATTTATGAAAAAGTTTGAGAAATTGAAGTAATGAGAGTTTTGTAATTTTGGCCAACTTTGAAGTTGCGGATTGTGGTGTTTTAAGAGTCTAATCTGATTGGAAACGGGCTAAGGATCGAAACTCACTAGCTTTGCGTGTGATGCCTATCATTTTTCGGCCAAATTCCATCATTTAGGGCCCAAAAAATGTATTTTTATGTATTTTTACTGCTTTTTAGAATTTTTTTTATTATTTTGAATTTAGGGTTTTTTGGTCCTTTTTGTTTAGAGATTTATATTTAAATGCTTAGTTTATGTTTTTAGAGGACAATTTTTTATGAATACAATTTAATCTCGAACTCCGAAATTCAATATCAAATTTTGTTGCCTATAATCTTGAAATTGTTGTATTACAAGTTTGTAGAAGGTAATTTGATGGTAGTCGTATGCGATTCAACTTTATTTTTGTTTGTGAACTATCCGCTGCGTCATAGCTCTCACACCTAGGGGTGACCAAATGTCGGTTCGATTTAAAAATGTCTAATACCGAACTGAACTGACTCTATTTTGGTTTAAATAGAACTGAACTAAAATATGGGTTGAACCAAATTATTTCAGTTTGGTTAGGTTATTTTTTTTTTTGACTTTCTTTTTACTTTTTTAATTTTAAATTAATTTATTTATGTAATTTTACAATATTCTAATAAAATTTATAAGATATATTAATGTTAATTTTTTATATTTATTTTATTTATTAATTTTTAAAAAAATTAAATAAATCGATTCTCTAAAATATATTTAAATATTTTTTGTTAG
>CATIWO010269697.1:0-12914 GCA_949673435.1 Macaranga tanarius | reverse complement strand
AAACTCATTTAACATAATACTAAGGGTAAATACTCAAATAAACAAACACTTTGATTTAAATGAATATTTTATTGCCAAAGGGATAAATATACAATGTCTACATACAATAATGGCCCTAGGGCACATCTATACTAACAAAATGTGTGTTCTTTGTTTCTAGAAGATTTCTTATTAGTTTTAGAGTCATTATAATTATGTTTTCAGAGCCATTTCTTATTCCTTCTAATTTTTTGTATAGTTACCTATCATTAATTCTTCCATTCTACACCTTAATATATTAATTCCTTCCAGGTTATTCCCACTTTTTGATTTACTCCTTTTCTTTAGTTATTTTCCTAAATTCCTTAATTTGCTTGAGATATGTAAGTGACCCTTTGCCTGACTATTCTCTTTCCTCCATGCCTGTTCAATAAAAGCTTTCCAATCATGTTCTTGCTCCCATTTTACTTTATATTTAAACCAAGTTGCTCTTTGTTATCTAACTGGCTGTGTCTGAACTATTAAAGGTATATGGTTAGAACCCAAGAAAGATTTATGAAGAACTTGAGTATATTAGAACTTTAGTCTCCATTCTGCATTTGTCAGAGCTTTGTCTAGCATTTCTTGTATATTTCTCTCCCCCAATTATTTATTGTGCCATATGAATTGTCCTCCCTTAAAGTCTAGATCTGCTAAATGACAATCTACTAGTAGCTCATGGAAGGAGGTTAATGAACTAGATGATATTAGATTTGCCCCAACCTTTTCTTCCACAGCCAAACAAGCATTGAAATCTCGTATGAGAAGCCAATGAGTTGGTGATTTAAGATTTAGCTGTTGAATGGCATTCTATACCTTTACTCTTTTTTCTCTTTTAGGCTCTATATATACCCTTATAAAATGCTAAATTCCTTTACTAGTCACTATAGCATTGATGAAATTTCTTGCCATATCTTGTATTTGAAGTCTTCATTCATCATTCCACCAAATCCCTAGGTCCTTTAAGCTTTCAATTGGCTCCACATAGCTTCCATAGCTAAATCTCAATCGAGCTCTCAAGGATTCCAAAACACATATTGGCTTCTTTATCTCCATTAAGAACACAATTGATGGCTTATATTTGTATATCATATTTTTTAGAGCTTTAATTATGAATTAATTGCCCAAGCCTTAGTAATTTCAAGATAGTATACTCATATTGGATTCCAATTGACCAATAATAAGGAACTTCAAAAACTTCAAAACCCTATATTTTACTCATACCTGGACAAGATAAAGAGAACACAAAACATTGTTGATTTTAACAAATCAATCATTTTATATTCTTTTATTACAGTCAAACAACAATTACATGCATATTAAGAATGGGTGAATATACCAATGAGATCTAAATAAAATGGTTTAGACTGAAATTCTAAAATTTTAAGATCTTAAATTTAATCGCACATGGCATATATATATATATATATATATATATATATATATAGGACGGTTTAGGCTGAGATTCTAAAATTTTAAGGTTTCAAATTTTATTTCATATGGCATTATAAGAGTTTATCTTTTATTTATATATTATAAACAAAAGATAAATTCTTATAATAACATATGAGATTAAATTTGAAACCTTAGAATTTTAGAATTTCTAAATTTTAAAAAAAACAATCACTACATCAAATCATTTTAAAACAAAGAGTTCATAAAATTTCAATCCGGCTTGCCAAGTTCGTTGCTTTTAAACCATAGTCATCTAAAGGTTAGAGACTTTGAAATTTAAAATGGATTATGCATGAACATAGAAAGTTGTAGAATTATTGATTTTTCTTGATTAGACTTAAACAAAATTAGTCTTCATTTTGTTTGTGAACAGACAACTTTAGTAGCATTTCATTTCAAACTTTTTTTAAGTTGAGCCATCACAATTTTATTAAATGGATATTGATAGTCCTAGAAGGCCTATATAAGCCCAAATCCATAAGATTAAACCTAATAGAGGACCTTATGTCCATATGAGATTATTATATGATAAGGTTAAAGTCATTTAATTAATAAATGACAAGGATTCTCAATATACCAATTCAATTAGAATTAGGTATGTCTCTTTTATGCCTATATAAAGGCTTATATTTCTCTTAATTGATCTATCTTAAATATATCTCTCTAACTTAAGTATCGAAGAGCCTACGGATCAAAGATCCTAGGTTCATCTTAGTTTTTTTTGTGCTTATAGGTACAAGGGAGAAGTTTACATTCATCAATTGGCACCGTCTGTGGGAAAACAAGAATAGTTCTTTAATTTTCAGACCAAACGCATAAAATTTTCTGCATTGATACATGGCGAATACATTAGATTCTTCACCTGTTCAAGGTGGAGCATATACTAGCACATTACGACTGCCCAAAAAGATAATTATTCACAACCTCATGGTTCTGATTCATTCACACTACTAAATCTAACACCAAATAACTCTCAACCAGGAATAACATACAGAGTATCTTCACCTTATTACGCTCTTTATCAACACATGTCAAGACCCATTCCAACTATTCTTTTCCTAAATTTACCTGAATTCTCAACTCCACTAAGTGCAATTGATTTAGGTGAAGCGTCTATTCCTCCAAATCTCCCTCCATTACACAGGGAAGCCTTTCGAGCGATGGGGGGCTCATCTATAGAATTGAAACCCATCACGAATCCGATAACTAGCTTTTGTAGAAGAATTGTTCAACTAATAGGAATTGTTGAATCAAACATAGAATTCAGATATCGAGATTCATAAGAGTATACTACAGTAAAATCCTTATTCAACATAGTTAAAACTCGGTTAGCCTATAATGGAGTTATCGGAAGGCCAATCCTATGGGAAATAAATGCGGTAACAAGTATCAGATACTTGATAATGAAAATTCCTATTTTAGGATGAATCATTACAATCAAGGGAGATCAATAAATTGCTAAGCAGTGCTACCAGCTAGCCACCAAAGATGAACTAGAAGCTTTTCCAATTGAATCCAATATAGATATCGAAAAGCAAGGAATAAAGCCAGAATCGGTAGAGGAGCTGAAAGAAATAAAGCTTATGAATGGCAAAGTAATAAAAATTGGTGGAGAGATACCTCAACAAGTAAAGATAGAGATTGAATAAGTGTTGTAAAGCCATGAAGGTACCTTTGCTACACAAGCATCGGAAATAGTAGGGATTGATTCGAACGTAGTGGCTCACAACTTAAATATTAATCCCTCTATCAAACCGGTGATACAGAAGAAATAAAACTTCACACTAGAAAGGAAAAAAATTATAACATTTGAAACCATAAAGCTGCTGGAAGCAGGATTCATATAAGAGGTTATACACTCTTAATGGATACCGAATGTGGTACTTGTTCGAAAGGTAAATGGGAAGTATCGAATGTGTGTAGATTACACAGATTTGAATAAAGCATGCCCAAAGGACAGTTACCCTTTACTAACCATTGATAAGCTAATGGACTCAACTGCTTATCATGGAATATACAGCTTCATTGATGCTGCACAAGGTTATCATTAGATTCCTATGAAGAAGGAGGATCAAGAAAAGACATCCTTCATAACTCATCAAAGGTTATATTATTGTAATGTAATGCCCTTTAGACTAAAAAATGTAGGAGCCACATACCAAAGGTTCATGAATTGTATCTTTAAGGAAGACATTGGAAAAACTATTGAAGTATATGTGGATGACCTAATTATTAAAAGCCGAATAGTGGAACATTCTATAGATTTAGAATGGGTTCTGAAAAGTCTCGATGAATATAAGGTCAAACTTAACCCTAACAAATGTGTCTTTGGGGTGAAAGTAGGAAAATTCCTAGGTTTCATGATTTTACAAAAAGGAATTGAGGCTAATCCAGAAAAGATGGAGGCAATCATCAACATGAAACCTCCAACAACTCTGAATGAATTACAAAAATTGAATGGATGAATCACTGCATTAGGAAGTTTCAAGTCTTGTTTAGCAAGAAAATGCCTTCCTTTCTTCCGAGTAGTGAAGGATGTCAAAAAATTTAAATGGAATATTGACTGCCGAATAGCATTTGAAGATATCAAAAGGTTCTTAGCATCTTCACCTTTATTGAGTAGACCAACTCTAGGAGAAATACTATACCTTTACTTATCAGTGGGCAACGAATCTCTAGCATCGGTACTAGTTCGAGAAGATAAAGAAGAGTAAAACCATATCTATTACGTGAGTAAGGTCCTTAGAGGATTAGAGATATGCTATCCTAAGATGGATAAACTGCCACTAGCTCTAGTGCACACAACGAGGAAGCTCTGCCACTACTTTTAAGCTCATAAGATAGTGGTACGAACAAACCAGCCCCTAAGGAAGATTTTACAGAGACCGAAGACATCTGGAAGGCTTGTCCAATGGTCAGTGCAATTGAGTGAACATGACATCTCATACGAGCCTTGAACAGCAATAAAAACACAAGTGCTATTTGATTTTACACAAGAAATGACCGAGACAGTGGGATTCAGTAATAAAAAAACCTTATAGCAAATGTACATTGATGGTGCATCAGAAAAGCAAGGGTCAGGTGCTGGAATAATCTTGATAGGGCCTGAAAAAATAAAAATTGAGTATGCTATCAAAATAGCTTACGCTGCCATAAATAATATGGTGGAGTAGAAAGCCTTGATCACTAGATTAAAATTGGCAAATGAAGTACGAGCAGAAAGTCTCCAGATACTTTATGATTCCCAACTTGTAGTCAATCAGCTTAAAGGAACCTATAAAACAAAAGATCCGAATATAATTAAATATTCAGATAAAGTGACTTCTTCGAAGGTTAGAGGAAAATGGTGAATAATGGAATATAGTCCAAATTCTTAGAGCTGAATACAAAGCTGATATAATAGCCAAATCTGCAGCAGAAAATGAACTCTTGTTTCAAAATCTCAACCTCAAGGAAGAACTCGACAAACCATCTATAGAGGAGAATGAAGTACTTACCACGAGTGAAATTTTTGAGTGGATAAAACCTATATCCGAATATCTTAATTCAGGAACACTACCTGATGATAAGAATCAGACTAAGAAAATTTGAATAAAGGTAGCTCAATACTCGATGAAGGATGAGAATTTACAGCGAAGATCATTTAGCTACCCATGGACTAAGTGTATATCGCCAGAAAAAGGTAATTATATCATTCGAGAAATATATGAAGGCATATGTGAAGCTCATGAAGCTCAAACAACGCTAGTCAAGAAATTCCTTTTACAAGGCTATTATTGGCCAACAATATCACAAGATGCGCAAAAGCTGGAAAGAAGTTGTGAAAAATGTCAGAAACTCACAGCTGACACATACACCTGCTCATGCATAAAATCCTATTGGCAGTCTACGGCCTTTCGCGATTTGAGGAATGGATATTCTCGGACCTTTCCCAATAGCTTCAGGTCAGAGAAAATTCATTATTATAACAATCGATCACTTTACGTAGTGGATAGAAGTTGAAGTAGTCTTAACTATAACTGAATCAAAGATCCGTAGCTTCTTTTAGAAAGAAGTCATATGTAGAATAGGAATCCCATATATACTCATTACAGATAATGGGAAACAATTTGATAATGCAAAGTTCAAATATTTCTGTTCTGAACTCAAAATAAAGTTATGATTCACCTCCATAGCTCATCCACAGACCAATGGACAAACAAAGGTAACTAATCAAATCATATTACAAGGCATTAAAAAATGCCTTAATGACAAAGAGATTGAGCAGACGAGCTATACAATGTCATATGGGCATACCGCACTACTCTAAGAAGTGTAATAGGAGAATCGCCTTTTTGATTAGCATATGGAATGGATACAGTAATACCAGTCGAGATAGTGTCTCCATCATATAAGGTCTACAAAGACCTGAATAAAATAGAAAATGAAAGCAATTGTAGAATATCTTTAGATATGCTGGAAGAGAGAAGAGAACAGGATGCAGCCATAGCCGAAGCTAGACGGCAGCAGGTCGCTCTCTATCATAATAAAAAAGTCTGATTAAGGGCTTTCAACATTGGAGATTTAGTCCTACATAAAGCAAAAATAGGAAAAGAAAGCGCAGGAGCAAGAAAATTAGAACCCAACTGGGAAGAACCATACCAGGTCACTGAAGCAACCAATAAAAAAGTATACAGACTCAAGGACTTGAAGGGAAATGCCATCCCGAGATATTGGAATATAGAGAACCTAAGGAAATATTACCAGTAGATGTCCATAATAATCGAATTAGTAAATTTGACAAGCTTGTAATCAATTACAATAAAATAATTAGATTCTGATTGCTCGAAACAAATGATCAAACATAAAAAGACGAGTCCTAATACTTGCAAACAAAAATAAGTTATAACACTCGATGAGTCCCAATACTCGCAAACAAAAATGAGTTATAACACTCATACAAATAAAAGACGAGTCCTAATACTCATAAATAAAAATGAGTTATAACACTCGTACAAATAAAAGACGAGTTCTAATACTCGTAAATAAAAATGAGTTATAACATTCTTACAAATAAAAGATGAGTCCAAATACTCGCAAACAAAATGAGTTATAACACTCGTACAAATGAAAGGTGAGTCCTAACACTCGCAAATAAAATGAACTACGACGCTCGTATAAAACAAAGAAGAGTATTTAATACTTGCAAACAAAGAAGTATAGGCACTCAAAAAGAATTATATAAGGAAAAATAGAAACTGAAAGTAATCTTTCATTGATATTCAAAAGATTAAGTACAAAATCACCTTATGGAGGCATACATTAAAGATATTAAAAGCCTAAGTTAATTAGGCTATGGAGAAACTCAGGTTCCGCTTCCACTAGCAGACAAATCTCCAATAATCATAGGAGCAGTAAGATTTACCACTTCACTATTAACAGATGAGGGGCTCTCTCGGGGATCCGCTGAAACCTTCTCCCTTTCCCTTCGAACTACTTCACTTAAATCTTGAAGGGAAATTTAGTGGATCGGAGAAAAATTGAGATCAGCATGTTGTAAAGACAGAAGTCATTAGCACTCCGACTTTAAAGCTTGCACAAAGTTAGTTGTAAGGCTTTGAAATCCTTTCTTCTCGCTCAAGCGAACCTCCTTCAATTGATGAATCTGTTCATCTCAAGCGGATAATAACTTGTTCTGCTTAGTAACAGTCGAAGTCAATCAAAAAATGGAGCTTTGAAGCTCTATATTTTCCGTCTTCTCTTGCTCAAGGCTCGATAATGCACTGTCTCTCTCAGCAGGAGCAGTGACAAAAATCTCTTTTGCCCTTTTGATCTCATCCTCATGTTCAATCTTTACCTCATTTATTTTTTCATCATTTAGACCACATTCAGATTTATAGATATAACGAATGTCATCCATTTCAAAAATCCCTTGTGTAGCCTGCAAAGAGAAAGGCTGATATTAAAAAATAATAATAATAATAACAAATACCTCAAATAGGCTCAAAAATATCTGACTCTTTAAGTCATTCTCATCATGACATTTCCATTTCGCTATATCCTTTTTCAGCCTAAGGCACTCAGATAAATGACCACGAATGGCCGGATTCAGGATGCTTGGATTCTCAAACCGGCTCTCTATCTAAGGAATAGGGTTGGGATAACCTTCCAAATGAGGGCGCTTAAAAATGATGGTAGACCCCTCACCAGCCGGTTCATAAGTATCTTTCGAACCCCTTGGGCGTTTCCCCTTTTGCTTGTCTACAGGATCAGGTTTAGCATGGGGTCTGGGAGATATCTGAATACCATAATCTTTGACACTAAATGGACGAGTGTCGGGATCTTCAGGAGCAGATGTGGGTGCAGGAACCTTATCTATACATTCGTTAATACCATCCATGAATTTATCTAACAAATCAACCATATACAAAAATAAAAAATAAGAGTTAAAAAATACCTTCAAATTCGGGAACGTGACTTATAAGATCATAAACACCAATATGCGAGGGATGCTCGTGCCTATATATGAACTTCTCAACATATACAAGAGCGGAAGGCTCTACCGTAGAACACTGAGAGTGGAGTTCAGCAAGAAAGGAAAGATCACCCTCTAGCAAATTAGAAGTCCTTTTAACAATACGGGCTTTATCTGCCTATAATATAGGGATTTGGAGAAAATCCGATTCGTGTTCGATAATGAAGAACCGACTTCTCCAAGATGGATCCATGTTAGTAAGTTTTTAAAATAAACCATAACTGGGGATAAAAGACATTAAATATGTAAGATTACCCTTTTTTTATTAAAGAAAACATACACCGATGTATCGGTACCGTAGGTTCGCATCCTTGTGAATGAACTAGTTCACAAAAAGCAGTCAGAAACTTATATTCGTTTGGGTGTAACTGACCAGGAGCTATGGCATAGATATGGAAAAATTCTTTTAAGAAGGGATCAAGAGGAAATCAGAGACCTCCTTCTAATTGTTTTTTATAAATTACTAATCTATTCCGATTACCCTTTTTGTTTGGGTTAGAATGAGCTCTAAAATATGAAGCCACTGTAAATACTTTATACTCTTTAGGAAGGGAACCTAGATGGATTTAAGGGGAGTCTAGGAGCCATAACAGAGAAATTAATAAAAATAATCAAAATAAAGTCCAAAGTGACAAAAGAAGAAGGAAGTGACCTTTGAAGCTTCGAGAACAAGAACGCAAGCTCCTAATCGCCTGAAGAATCTAAAGAGAAGGTAGAGTTCTAGAGAGAGAAATTTGAAAGGGATGTTGTGAACAACGAAAATGAATTGAGAAGAGATTTATAAAAAGAGAACAACATCAATATTCCTCATATACCCTCAGCAGTTACAAAACCAATGGTGAAGAAAAAGAGGGGTATTTAAGGAACGGAAAAAATAAAACTACGCCTTGAAGTATGAAAAGATTTGAACGGTTATGGAGACACGTGGTTGCTGCAAAGAAAATAAATGAATCTCTCAAGGGTCATAATAAATGAACCTCTCAAGGGTCATAATAAATGAACCTCTCAAGGTTCACAACTTACAAACATCTCAAGGTTCATAACTTACGAACCTCTCAAGGTTCACAACTTACGAATCTTTCAAGGTTCACAACTTACGAACCTCTCAAGGTTCAAATACACAAATCTCTTATGCTTCAAAATAAATGACTTACGATGGGTGTTATTACCTTCATCAGTGAATAAGTTTTTCTAGAACATGAATATTCAATACCATTAAAGGGGACTTTTGATAGTCTTATAAGGCCTATATAAGCCCAAATTCATAAGATTAAACCCAATAAAGGACTTTATGTTCATATGGGATTATTATATGATAAGGTTAAAGTCATTTAATCAACAAAGGACAAGGATTCTCAATATACCAATTCGATTGAGATTAGGTATGTTTCTTTTATGCCTATATGAAGACTCATATTTCTCTTAATTGATCCATCTTGAATATATCTCTCTAACTTAACATCGGATAGCCTACGGATCAAGATCCTAGATTTATCTTAGTTTTCTTTATGCTTGTAGGTATAGGGGAGAAGTTTTACACTTATCAAATATAAACCCACAAACTTTTTGTAATTAACGTGATCTAGACAAGGATTGATCCCTAATAGTCTAGCTTGGGCTGTTGGGCATATGTTTGGATAAATTATCGTTAATTACACCAACATTTTAGAGGAAAGCCATAATATATACTTTATTCAAAGGGTAGTACTTTAAGTTGCTTACTAGTGGAGGAGTTTGACCGTGCAGTTGGAATTTTTTTTTAATATAGATATTATTTATTATATTTTAATAAAAGAAAATAATAATAAATAAAAATAAAAAAATTCAAAACTTTTGAATTAAGTTTGCCTCAGCAATACAAAACAGATTTTAAATTAAAATATTATTCATATCATCAACATAAGTTACAAGCATTTTTACGTTAGTTGTTTGTGAAAAGATCTTGAACTCTATTAATTATTTATCATTTGATTAATCTACTGAAGATTAAACGTACTCAAAATAATAATAATAATAATAATAATAAAACTTAAAAGAACCTCTAAAATCATTAAATTTATGGTAAGAGATTGATAAGAAAAAAAATGACAAAGTAGCTCATAGTGTCTATTGATTTGAAATGTTTTTTTTTTCAGTTTCTTTTGGTCATAGTACAAATAGTTAGGATGTTAGTCATATTAGTATAGGGGAAGTAGAGGGTGGAAGATTGAATCCTGGTTGTCCTGATTCTTTGCCAAAGCACAATGCCACTGCACCAAAACATGGGCTGGCTTCTGTTTTTTTTTTTTTTTTTCAGTTTGAGTTCTTTAATTCATAAGAAATTCATCTCTATTTTCTTTTAATTATATAATATGAAGCAAGCACTCTAGTTTACTGAATTACAAGCCATCACTTCAACATAATTTATGTAGGCACGTCAAATAGATGCAATGGTTGCATTATTTCTCCGTCCTGTCAATATTTAGTAATGTCGTTCCCATACAGAGAATTGCTTGCACTGATTTTTCCACAACCAGCAAAACCATTGCTTATCCTTGAGGAAAATAGTCTTCCGAGAACATTTCTATCCACTCCATCTGCCATATTTGGTGGACAGTGTCCTTAATGATTTAAATTCAATTTTTGAAGTTAGTATAAAAATAGGGTAAAATTTCTCCAAATATACAATGTGAGGGATGCGTTTTTTTTAAATTATTTGAAAAGAGAATAATCAGATTTATAAAAAAAAAAAGAATAAAATGTATTTGAATTTTTTTACCATACTGGTAAAAACCAAAATAGAAAAAAAAAAAATTAGATTAATAGGTTTTGAACCTTTTGTTTTTTTCTATTTAACTGTTCAAATTATTTTTTTAAAATTAAGTATTAAAATATTAAAATTAGATATCATTTTAGTGCTTCTAGCTAGTTTGTGGTGGTTTAAGTGCTCTCAATTTTATACAGTTGTCTCGTCACATCAAATATAACGTGAAAAAGTAAGTTCAACATATGGGTAACTAACTATACAACAGTAGGACCTACATTGATCCGGCGAAAAAAAGTATAAAAATGAGACTTATATGTGTTTAGATACTTAATTGATCGAAAATATTAAATGATATGTAATCTTAAAATTGAGATACTTAATTGAACAAAAGAATAATATAAACATTAACATAGTAAAAATTAAAAAATTTCAGTCGCTTATTGAATAAACTTTTCAATAATGAAATCCAATTATATTTTAATATATTTTTTCTACCGTGAAATAAATACATGCCTATACTCTAAATGTGAGATAAAATTTTCCCCCATCTACTGTCATATAATTTTTGCACATCCACCATACCCTCATTCTCTTTATAAATCCCCCAATACAACCACGAAATGCACTAACCAGCTGCAATATCACATATAGCCTCGAGATCTAGCCCAATATAACATCCACATGGCTAATCATCACTGCCTAAATGGTCAAAACCGCCTAAAACAACCCTAAGCTATTGTAGTGATGGTTCCTCTCCCAGCACAAGGCCATCTCAACCAGCTCCTCCACCTCTCTAGGTTAATCCTGTCCTACAACATTCCGGTCCACTTTGTTGGCACCGCCATCCACAACCGCCAAGTGAAGCTTCGTGTTCACGGGTAGGACCCACAATCCACGGCCTCCACTCCATTTCCATGACTTCGAAATCCCTCCTTCTGCTTGCCCTCCTCCTAACCCAAATTCCAAAAACAAGTTCCCTTCTCATTTGCTGCCTTCTTTCTTCAATGCATCATCTCATCTTCAAGAACCGATCTCTTTACTCCTGCGTTCGCTTTCTTACAAAGCAAGTATTAACAGAGAAGGATTTTATATATTTCTTGATTCTATAATTGTACAAAGAAGACTGGTATTTATACAAGGAACCTAAGACTAGAAAAGGAAAGAAAAATTTGTACCAAAAATACATCATAGAAATCTGCCTATTTACATCCTAGAATCAAGGCTAAATGATATGCCAGTGATTCCTATAATCACGTTAACATCCCCCCCCCCCCCCCCTCTCAATCTCAAGATGGTATAGTGGATGCCAACTTGAGTTTGCTTAGTAAATTTTAAAAACGAGTAGGAAGATGTGTTTTGGTGAAGATGTCAGCTGCTTGGTTAGCAGAGGAGACATGAATCAAAAGTATAGTGCCTTTAGTGACATGGTGATGAACAAAATGAAAATCAATCTCAATGTGTTTTGTACGCTCATGGAAAACATCATTGTGAGAGATCTGTATAGCACTTCTGTTATCACAATGAAGCATAGTAGCAGAAGATTGTGTGACACCTATATCAGTTAATAACCATTGTAACCAAAGTAATTCAAATGTAGCATCAGCAAGAGAACGATACTCAGATTCTATGCTGGAACATGCAACGACTGTTTGTGTTTTGCTACGCAAAGAAATAAGGGAATCATCTAAGAAAAAATAATAACTAGTGGTAGAACAACGATCTGTGGGATCACCAGCCCAATCAACATCAGAGTAGCCAGATAACACCAAATAGGGGTGAGCAGAGAAATGTAAACCATGAAAAAGAGTGCCTTTAATATATCTGATGTGTACAAAATTCGCAAGTGCACAGAATCGTATCAAGTAGTAATAAAGATATTATCCCACAGAGATTGTGAATTGAATATTGAAATACTAATTATGCTCATTTATTTAGATACTGAAATAGAGTTTAGATTCTTTAAGAACTAAAACTAAAACAAACTAAAGTAAAATTCAAATTCGAACAAATATTAAAAGCTAGGGTACTTATTCTCAATTGGACCATTTCAAAGGATTGATTACCCAACTAGGTTTAATTATTTCTAATTCCTTTTGAAGGGATTTTAGAAACTATAGATTTTCCTCTCAAATAAATTTATAATTAATTGGAGATTAATTAACATTAACTTTAATGGCTCTC
>CATIWO010269646.1:0-24304 GCA_949673435.1 Macaranga tanarius | reverse complement strand
AATTGTCCACCAAAGTCTTCTAACATTAAATACTCACCAACTAATAAAAATATATTTATCTCTTAACAAATTAATATAATATTATAGATATATACAAATATCAAAACCCTCTCTACACACCCTTAATGAGTTAGGACAATTACTCTAAAAATCCACAACTTCTATTTTTCACATCTAGGTCCAAACTTTTCCTACAACAATACCCCTCTCTATGAAAAATACATATGCCATATACATGCAACTAATAACTCTATGCCACATGTCATGTAAATCACTATGCATGAATAGTACTTCCAGAATGGCGTACGTTACACTTATCGTCCTTAATATTGCAGGGATGAAGCCATTGATTTCATCCATGAAATGTCAAGTTACAATAACCGAGTAAGGTTGGCAAGTGAGTGAAAAGGAGAAGAGTAACGCATTCTTACTCAGCAGCAATCTGAGAGTGGAGAAACTGGTGCATCTTAAAATGGAGGGAATCATAGTGGCTTCGACATCTTTAAGAGCGGAGAGAAGAGATTGCCTCTCCTCATCGGCAGAGGCAAGATTGTTGCTAATCCATTAGGCAGACTCAAAATCTTCGGCTTCACAGGCAGCTTCCAATTGTAATTCGAGGTTAGTATGCCTGGTAGAAGCTGAATTGAGAAGTTGAGCAGCCTGACTACTCCAGGTGATGGAAACCTTTCTATCAGCAGAGACAGAGGATGCTAACTGATGAAAGTGGTGAAGCTTCTCAGAAATCTGGGACTTGATGCATTGAAGTTGTGAATCAAAATCATTGTGGCTATTGGGTGAAGAAGGAGATGGAGCAGCGGCGTTGAGATTAACAATATTGGGTTGAAGGAAGGATCAAAGAAGAACTACAATGCAAAGCTAAGTGTTGTAGCAGAGGAGCAAATTGACACTGATGCAATTGAAGAGAAACAGTTTCTTCATAATCACCAAGAATTCATCAAAGCACAGTTAAAAGCTATAGACTTGGATCAATTTATGTAGATAATCGGACTTGATAATGGTATGTATTTGGAAATTTGATTTGGAGATGTGAAACCTAAGGTGAGAGAGAGAGAGAGAGAGATTATTTTTGTTGAGGGATAAAGAAATGGTCCACGTGGCAAGGGTTTTGATTTAAAAAACATTTTTTATTTTCATCATTGGTCAATGACACGTTAGCATGAAGGTTGTTGATGTGGCATGCCGGTGTGTCCACTGACGTGCCACATCAGCGCTTCGGTGAGTGATTAGGCAAAAAAATGGTCGGAAGGACTTTAGTTGCAATTCAATAATAATTTAGGGAGTTTTTGATTATGAATTAAATGTTTAGGGCGGTGGTGGGCTATAGGTCAAAAGTTAGGAACGGTTTATACAATTTACCCTTTGACAGTAATAGATATTGCTATTTGCGACATCGCTGGCCTATATAAGATAATTTTTTGCTATGAAAATTTTCTTAAGTTTTTTTACCCCTTATGATATAGAGGAGACATTTCAGTAAAATGTTGCAATTTTTGATATTTATCTTTATTCTTTTTTAAGGATTGTGACAAATGTCACTGCTTGTATCCCTAATCTATATAAGATAATTTTTTTTACAAAGATGCCTTTAATGGTTTTTTTACTGAAATGCCCCCTTTTTTTATCGGGGCAAAAAAAGGCATTTTTATAATTTTTTTGTCTTATATGGGTTTGCGATATCATGAATTACGATATCTATCACCATCCTTACAAAAAAGGATAAAGATAAATATCGCGATTTACAATATCACATGTCGCAACATTTTACTAAAATGACTCTCTATATCATTAAGGGCAAAAAAAGGTAAGAGCATTTCGGTAAAAAATATTTTGTCTTATATACACCAATGATGTCGTGAGTAGCGACATGTATCACTAAACTTATAGAAAAGGATAAAGAAAAATGTCGTGATTCGCAACATCACGCGTTGCGACATTTTAATAGAAATGTGTGTTTATCATCAGAGGTAGGGCTGGGACATTTATCTTTATCCTTTTCATAAGGATAGTGAAAGATGTCACTACCTGCGATATTGCTAGACGACATAAGACATTTTTTTTTATAAAAATGCTTTTAAGTCTTTTTTTTACCCCATGATAAGAGAAGACATTTCAATAAAATATAACGGCCATAATATTATGGATCACAACATTTATCAAAAAATAAAAAACCAATATTTTTCCTAATGACACTCCATTTTAAAAAATGTGACTCTTCCACACTTATAATTTGTGTATATAATGCCTGGAGATGGTTTAATGTATAGTGTTTTTCTATTCATTTTGGAATGTTATGGCTAATATTATTAGAATTATTTGCACTAATGGTACCTAAATTTTAAGCCTGATATCACTAAAGTGTCAAACCTTTAAAACCTAATGCAAAACTTCCCAACTTTTGAATTCAATTATATTATACTCCCCAAAGCCCTTTTCCAGTCACCGGTAATGATGTGTCACTAACATGGCTGCTTGTATATAATATATCGATGCCATCTTGTAAGGAATGGGATACGTGGTGCCATGTGTCCCATAAAAATCTTTTGAAGAGAATTTAAAAAAGTTTTTTTTGAAAAGAAAAAATTTCTCTCTCCTATCCCAAAAGCTAATACAATTAATAACTAATACAATTTTTTCCTCTTAGTTTCAAAATTTTTTCATCTCTTTAAGAAATGTAGCTCCACTACTTACTTTTCTTCTGATATAATCAACACATCCATACACATAATACTTTTAAAATTCTCATTCACATCAACTTTATTGCAACCAAACATTAAAATTTAAAATAAAACAAAAAAATTAGGGTTTACAAAGAGGGAAACAAATACCTACCACCACTACCTGGAACATTCTTTATGTGCAAAAGCTTCCCCTTCAAAAATTTACATCTTGTGGGGGTAAATTTAAACAAGAAGAAGAAGAAGCCATTTGATTGGAGTCTTTTTTGTATGATTCAACACTAATTGATGATGAAATTGATGGTGAGTTCAGGAGAAGTGAAGCATATGGAAGCTTATTACTATCATTATTGATTGAATTTGAAGGGTTATTAAAAGAGAAAGAGCTTGATTTTTTGGTATTAGGGTTTATTAAAGACAAAGTTCTTGCTTTGTAATTTTTACGATGATTTTCATTGGTTATCTTGTTCAATATTGTGAGACCCGTAACACGTGGCCTCAAATTCATCACAATACGTGTTCCAATTAGAAAGAAAATAAATTCTTTTAAGAACACAACCATATGCCATGCACCTTCATATTCATCACATAAATCACGTAAGTATACAATGCACAATATCAAATTCAACCATAACACACATACTTATACAAATGTGGCTTAAAATCAATGAAGTATAAAATTTTATAACCATATATAAAAACTAAGTTGAAAAATTCATTTGTAAACCATTAGAAACTCTTTATTTATGAGTCTAGTTTCATTTTCAACTTGAATCACATAATTTGGAAATGTGCATAATTAGTTATGAGGTTTTGAACACTTAAAGGTCATGCATGGCAAATTGCAAATAAATATGAGCAATGAAATGTCCGGCCATTTTTTACCATTATAAAGGTGAATTTTGGAAATTTTTAAAACTTAACAGTTGTAGAGAACTCTTTAATGTTTCCATAGCTTTAAACCACACCTCATTTGGAGGTCTGTAGCTTAAGTTATGGTCAAAATACGAAGACCTCAGCACGTAGAAGGAAGGCTGATCTGTGCCAAGTCGGCAAGCCCGTGCCGAGTCAGCACGAGTTGGCACCTTCACTTGCAGGCACGACTCAGCAAGAGTCTTGCCGAGTCGGCACCGACTCACATAACTTGACCGAAGAGACCACACTGCACTCTTTCGGCTATAACTCCCTCTACCAAACTCGAATTCGAGTGATTCAAAAAGCTACAGAAAGCTAACTTAGAGAGCTACAACTTTCATGAAGATATCTGGGCTGAATTCATTTATATAAATTGATTAAAATACCCTTGAACTAGGTTATGAGGTCAAAATACATGACTTAAACTCAAATCAAGCTATAACAACACACTCTAAACACACTAATCCACACCAAACATCTAAAACATCATAACAAGATATATGTATACATTCATCCATGTTTAAAATACATTAACAAGTGCTGGATTATAATAAGCATAATCACAAACTTTATAGCCTCATACCCATTTATACATTTAAAATGTATTTTCAACATATCCTTATAAAGAGCTTGATATTCAAAATAGCAAAACAAATGTATGAAGTGCATGCTAGTGAAAATGGAAGTCAATATCACCAAACACACCTCAAGCCTCCAAAAAGTCACAACAAAGCAAGGCTCAACACGAACTAACTATTTCCTTAAAAATAGTTATAAATGGGGTGAGCTTACGACTCAATAAGTAATTATTAGTATAATCATACATACATCACTTCTCAAGAACTAATTAAGCATATAATATAGCAAGCATTTTATTTTCCAAAACATCCACTATTATACCAAACATAAACCACTCATAAACTAATCATATACCATTTATAAACCAATCATAAACCATTTAGAAACTAATCATAAACCATTTAGAAACCAATCATAAACTATTCATAAACACCACATAAATTGGTTTCCGGTTGGAACCACCTCACATGCGCATTTCTCACAAGTGGTCACATACTAGGACTATCCACCCGACTCAGTCCCAGTTCTCACATCCTCACTTTCTCACATTTTATTCATTGGGTAGCTATACGCCCGGCTCGGCTTACCCATTTCACAATTTAACTTTTTCTCATGTGACCACTACTGGAACTATCCGCCCAGCTCAGTTCTAGATTTCACAATCAGTGGGACTATCTACCCGGCTCAGTCCCACTATCTTATATATTCCTCACCAATTCTCATCATCATTCAATCGTGCCATATAGACATGCACAATTCACATTTCATTTTTTTTACATAATGTGCACAATTCATATTCAATACTCATATCACATTTCACACTGCATTCAATCACAATTCTACATTTTTATTTCATACTACATCACAATTCAAGGTGAGTTCATTCACAACACATCATATTTTGTTTAATTCATTCATTTCACATATTCAAGAGAATTAACATATATATAATCATATTAATAATTACTTACACAAGTGCTTCCACTCCTTCAAAATAGAATCTCTCCTATTGATTTACACCACTTTTATCCTTATCAAGGCCTACACAACATTCATATATCAAAATCATATCACCAACATAACTTTAGTACTTAAACTCAACTAAATACAACTAAGTGCCATTCCAAGCTCTAGGTTTAAGGTGCCCTAATGTGTGCTACACAAATCCAAAAATCATAAAATTGCTACTAAAGCTAGCTAAATGAGTCTATAACAAATTCCAATTGGAATTTCTCAATTTGAACATGCATAGAGTTAAATATGCATTTCTGACTAAAATCGGGTAAAACAGAGTTGCCACCTGAGCACGAAAATGTCAAGGTGTACCAATCACCCTAAATAGCAGAATTTAGTTTTCCTAAAAACACAAGAGTTGTAGTAGACACTCTGAAGTTTTCAAAACTTTAAAGCTTTCTTAAATTAAAGGTTTACAACTCCAGATATGACTAAAACAAAATGACTGATAAATAGGGCATACAGAATCCAAAAATCAACATTCAAAACCTAACTTCAATAAACCAAATTAAATACAAAACTTACCAAGTTAAAGCTCCCAAATGCTTATATACCTTTTAGAACTTTCCAAATTAATGTTAGATGAGTGGAAAATAATTAAATCTCCTAAAGCAATTAAGAACACTCTCTTCTTCTACCACTCTACCAATCTCTACACTCTCAACTCACACACAATACACATATACACTAAACTCCCACCAATTAAAAATTGCCAATTGCCCCTTCCCCAAAGTCTTCCTAATAATTACATACTACACTAATATCTAAATAATAATAATAATCAACAATTATCTCTTAACAACTAATATAATATTAATATTTATATATACAAATATCACAATCATCTCTACACACCCTTAATGGATTAGGATAATTACCCCAAAGGTCCAAAATTTTCTAATTTGATAAAAAGGTCTAAACTTATCTTCCAATTACATCTCTCTCTACCAAAATGCATATGCCCTATATATATGCAACTCATAACCACATGTCAAGACATTACTATATATGAACAGTGCTCCTAATTACGGTGTTACAATTCTCTCCTCCTTATAAAAATTTCATTCTCAAAATTTCTACTCACCATCCATCTCCATTTGTAGGAAATAAATATGGATACTTGAGTCTCATTTGTTCCTCCAATTCCCACGTAGCTTCTCTAGGAGAATGATGACTCCATTTTACTTTAACTATTGGTATCTTTTTATTTCGCAATTGCTTCACCTTTCAATCCAAAATTTCCACTGGTTCTTCTACATAAGTTAGTGTCTCAGAAACTTTTATCTCTGGCTCTTGCACAATATGACTAGGATCTGACCGGTATCTTCGTAGCATGGACACATGAAATACATTATAAATAGAAGCTAACTCTTGCAGTAGAGTCAACCTATAAGCTAGTGGTCTGATTCTTTTCATAATTTTATAAGGTCCAATGTACCTCGGACTTAATTTTCCTTGTTGGCCGAATCTTAAAACACCTTTCCATGGCGACACCTTTAAAAAGACCTTTTCTCCTACTTGGTATTCCATTTCTCTTCGGTGTTGGTCCACATAACTTTTTTATCGATCTTATGTCACTTTGAGACTTTTCTTTACAACTTGGATTTTGTCAACCGTTTCTTGAATCAATTCCGGGCCTTTAAGTTGTCTGGACTTCGACACTTCCTTCCATATAAAACCTCGTAATGAGCCATTCCGATACTGGAATGATAATCGTTGTTGTATGCAAACTCGATCAATAATAGATAGTCATCCCAGTTACCTTTGAACTTAAGTACACAAGCTCTCATCATATCCTCTAGTGTCTGTATTATCCTCTCTGATTGTCCGTCTGTCTGTGGATGAAAGGCCGTACTAAAATGCAGCTTTGTTCCTAAAGCTTGTTGTAAACTTTTCCAAAAATATGAAGTAAATCTTGGATCTCTATCAGATACAATCGAATAAGGAACTTCATATAGTTTTATAATTTCGGAAACAAACAAGGAAGCCAATTTGTCTAGTGAATCGGTAAGAAATGAACCGATTTGGTCAATCTATCAACTATGACCCACACCACATCGTGTCTTCTAAAAGTTCTAGGCAACCCCATAATAAAGTTCATTGTAACCTTTTCCCACTTCCATTCAGGAATCTTCAATGGTTGTAATTTTTCCGCAGGTAATTGATGTTCAGCTTTGACTTGCTGACAAGTTAAACATCTTACAATGAATTCTGCTACATTCTTCCTCATTGTTGGCCACCAGTAGTAAGGCTTCAAGTTTTGGTACATCTTCGTGCTACCCGGATGTATTGCATATGGAACAGAATGAGCCTCATCCATAATTTACTTTCTTAAGTCTCCAGTATCCAGTACACACATACGACATTCCATCACTAACACACCATCTTCTGTGATTGTAAATTGAGAATTAGTTATGGCTTCAACTTTTTCTCTCATATTCTTCAAATACAAGTCTTCCATTTGAACACTTTGGATTTGATCTTTCAATGATGGTCTAACTTGAAAATTAGCCAATAAATAATCTCTCTCAATATCAAGTATAACATTCATTTTCCTAAAAGCCACTAGATTGCCCATGTCATAATAAACTATTCCAGCAAAGCATTCCAGTGTTTTCCGGCTCAACGCATCCGCTACTACATTGGCTTTCCCCGGGCGATATTCAATGGTACAGTCATAATCTTTCAATAATTCTATCCATCTCCGTTGTCTTAAGTTCAATTCCTTTTTTGAAGGAATGTACTTCAAAATTTTATGGTCCGTAAATATAGTAAATGTCTCCCCGTAAAGATAATGTCGCCAAATCTTTAATACATGTACAATTGCGACCAATTCTAGATCATGTGTCAGGTAGTTCATCTCGTGTGGTCTTAATTATCTAGATGCATAGGCAATCACCCTTCCCGTTTCCATAAGTATACACCCTAAACCTTGCCTTAAAGTGTCAGTATACACCACATAATCACCACTTCCGGTCGGTAAAGCAAGTACTGGAGTAGTGGTAAGGGAATTCTTCAACCTTTCAAAACTACGTTGACATTTCTCGTTCCATTGAAAAAGCGTATTCTTCTTTAGCAAAGCAATCAAAGGTCTAGCAACTGTAGAAAAATCTTTCATAAATCTTCGGTAATACCCAGCTAATCCCAAGAAACTCTGAATTTCTATCATATTCGTAGGTGATTCCCACTCTTGAATTGCTTTAATCTTTGACGGATCGGGCTTAACTCCTTCCTTGGACACAAGATGTCCAAGAAATGCTATTTCTTCCATCCAAAATTCGCATTTACTAAACTTGGCATACAACTGTTTCTCCCGCAAAATTTGTAAAGCTACTCAAAGGTGCTTTTTGTGTTCTTCCTGACTTAAAGAATAGATCAATATGTTATCAGTGAATACAATAACAAACTGATCTAAGTACGGTTGGAACGTCTTATTCATTAAAGACATAAAAGCTGCTGGTGCATTGGTCAACCCAAAAGGCATTACAAGAAATTCAAAATGATCATATCTCATTCTGAATGCAGTTTTGGGAATGGAGGATTCCACTACCCGTAGTTACCAATAGCCGGATCTCAAATCAATCTTCGAAAATATTAAAGCATCTTTAAATTGATCAAGCAAATCATCTATTCTGGGCAAGGGATATTTATTCTTCACTGTAATTCTGTTCAATTACCTGTAATTAATGCATAATTTCATAATTCCATCTTTCTTCTTCACAGATAACACTGGGGCTCCCCACGGAGAAATGCTTGGTCTGATGAACTCTTTTTCTAATAATTCTTTTAATTATTTCTTCAATTCTTTCAACTCTAATGGTGCCATTCGATAGGGTGCAATAGATATTGGAGTTGTTCTCGGTACAGTCTCCACTTCAAAATCCACTTCTTGGTATGGTGGCAATCTCGGTAACTCATCTAAAAATACATCAAAAAATTCACTTACAACAGGTATATCCATCACTCCCGGACTAATCTTTAACGTGTCAATAATGTTGGCCAAGTATGCATCACATCTATCTCTAATCAGTTGAAAAGCCATAGTAGTAGAAATTAAACAATAAGGAATAGTCTTCATCTCTCCCACTAACACTATATTCTCTTGCCCCGAAGTTTCAATAATTACTTCCTTAGTATAACAGTTTACCACCGCATGATGCTTGGATAACCAATTCATATCCAGTATAACATCAAACTCTCTAAATTAATTACCACTAAGTCAACATGCAAAATCCTACCCTTTATTTCTATAGGACATGCTTTAACCACCATATTAACTATCATCGTACCCCCAGTAGGCATGGACATATACATGTTATATCCTAATGCTTCAATGGTGCTATGTACATTCAATGCAAACTCATAGGCTATAAATGAACATGTGGAACTAGGATCTATTAAAATAAATATTTCATAATTAAGGATCGTAAATATACTGGTAACCACATCCAGTGCAGCTAGAGCTTCTTGCCTTGTGATGGCATACACCATAGCTTGACTTTGTGCTTGCCTAATTGTTCCTATTGGTGTGGAATACTAGCTTCACTCCCTCTTTCTTGTCCTCTTCCTTTACTAATTTGAAGAGTATTCTCACCTATACTACTTTGTCCTGTCATCTAGGGTCCCTCAGCATTCTTTCTTACTGGACAATCTCTGATTATATGTCTTGGTCGACTGCAATAATAACACACAATTATTTTAGGTCCCCAGTATTCTCTAGAATGAAATCTACCACATTTGTTACAAGTAGAAGTGGATACACTGCTCATTGCTCTACCTCTTCCTCCATCTCTTCTACTTAGAGGTGGTCTTTCAAATCCTCTACTAGAAACACTCACTATTGATTGAGTAGGGCGATTTGAACCTCGCCCTCGAAAACTGCTTTGTTGGTAACCTAAACCTCAAAAGGATGATCCTCCGGTTCTAAATGAAGAGGATAGGGTAAACACACCAGTAGTCTTTTCTTTTTGGCTTCCACAACATTCCTTTCCACAATGATTTCCTCTACTCTAATTGCTGTCTCTAACAACTCTCGATAAGTGGATGACTTCACCACTATCTTCTCTCGGATCTTCAAGTTTAGCCCTCTCTCAAACTTGTTCCTCTTTAGCTCATCTGTAGCTACTTCCTCAGGTGTATATTTGGACAATCTTATAAATTGAACTTCATAATCGGCTACAAATAAATTCTCTTGCTTTAAGTTGAGAAATTCAAGCTTTTTCTTATCTTTATACACAACTGGCATATACTTATCTGCGAAGGCTCTTAGGAAATTGGCCCAAGTAATTAACATAGGCACATCCCTACTTCCTAGTACTGTGTCCCATTAATCTAATGCATCTTATTCAAACAATGATGTCGTATAGCTTACTCTCTTCTCAAGGGTACATTCAAACCGGTATAGCACTCTCTTAGTACTTCTCAACCACTCTTCAGCTACCATAGGGTCAGTAGTCCCTGTAAAAGCCTTAGCACTTTACTTTCTAATCTTTTCAAAGTTTTCATCCAAAGTGCCTTCATTTGGTCTTTGAGCCATGTCTCATATATCTTGCACAAACTCTTGTATAAAGGGTGGGTAAGGAGCTTATGGAGGAGGAGGTTGTTCTTGGAATTATTCTTGTTCACCTAATGCATGCATAGGCTCTTGCCTATGTACAGACTCAGACGACTCTTCCGAGCCAACGGGAGGTACTTTGTGTTCTTCTATCCTAATACATTCAACATCCATCAACTAGATGTCATCTATAAATTATGCATGCTATGCCATAAATGCACGATATACTCATGTCCCAAGGGAATCTAATTCCTACTCTAATACCACTAAATGTGAGACCCGCAACACGTGGCCTCAAATTCATCACAACATGTGTTCCAATTAGAAAGAAAATAAATTCTTTTAAGAACACAACCACATGCCATGCACCTTCACATTCATCACACAAATCACATAAGTATGCAATACACAACAACATCAAATTCAACCATAAAATACATACTTATACAAATGTGGCTTAAAACCAATGGAGTATAAACTTTTAAAACCATATATAAAAGCCAAGTTGAAAAATTCATTTGAAAACTATTAAAAACTTTTTATTTATGAGTCTAGTTTCATTTGCAAGTTGAATCACATAATTTGGAAATGTACATAATTAGTTATGAGGTTTTGAACACTTGAAAGTCATGCATGGCAAATTGCAAATCAATATGAGCAATAAAATGTCCAGCCATTTTTTACCATTATAAAGGTGGATTTTGGAAATTTTTAAAACATAAAAATTATAGAACTCTTTAACGTTTCCATACCTTCAAACCACACCTTATTTGAAGGTTTGTAGCTCAAGTTATAGTCAAAATACGAAGACCTCAGCGCGTAGAAGGAAGGCTGACCCGTGCCAAGTTAGCATGAGTCGGCACCTTCACTTGCAGGCACGACTCAGCAAGAGTCGTGCCGAGTCGGCACCGGCTCATAGAACTCGAACGAAGAGACTACACTGCACTCTTTTGGCCATAACTCCCTCCACCGGACTCAGATTCGAGTGATTCAAAAAGCTACGGAAAGATAACTTAGAGGGAGAAAATTTTTATGAAGACACCTAAGCTGAATTCATTTATATAGACTAACTAAAATGCCTTTGAAGTAGGTTATGAGGTCAAAACATATGACTTAAACTTAAATTAAGCTACAGCAACACACTCTAAATACACCAATCCACACCAAACATCTAAAACATCACAACAAGATATATGTATACATTCAACCATGTTCAAAATACATTAACAAGTGCTTGCTTATAATAAGCATAATCACAAACTTTATAACCTCACACCCATTTATACATTCAAAATGTATTTTCAATATATCCTTACAAAGAGCTTGACATTCAAAATGGCAATATAAATGTATGAAGTGGATGCTAGTGAAAATGGAAGTCGATATCACCAAGCACATCTCAAGCCTCCAGAAGTCACAACAAAGCAAGCCTCAACACGAACTAACTATTTCCTGAAAAATAGTTGCAAAGGGGGTGAGCTTGCGACTCAATAAGTAATTACTAGTATAATCATACATACATCACTTATCAAGAACTAATTAAGCACATAATATAGCAAGCATTTCGTTTTCCAAAACATCCACTCTTATACCAAACATAAACCATTCATAAACCAATCATATACCATTTATAAACCAATCATAAACCATTTAGAAACTAATCATAAACCATTTAGAAACCAATCATAAACCATTTAGAAACCAATCATAAACCATTCATAAACACCACATAAATTGGTTTCTGGCCGGAACCACCTCACATGCGCATTTCTCACAAGAGGTCACATACTAGGACTATCCACCCGGCTCAGTCCCAGTTCTCACATCCTCACTTTCTCACGTTTTATTTATTGGGTAGCTATACGCCCGACTCAGCTTACCCATTTCATAATTTAACTTTTTCTCATGTGACCACTACTGGAACTATCCGCCCGACTCAGTTCCAGATTTCACAATCAGTGGGACTATCCGCCCGGCTCAGTCCCACTATCTCATATATTCTTCGCCAATTCTCATTATCATTCAATCATGCCATATAGATATACATAATTCACATTTCATTTTTTTACATAATGTGCACAATTAATATTCAATACTCATATTACATTTCACACTGTATTCAATCATAATTCTACATTTTTAATTCATACTACATCATAATTCAAGGCCAATTCATTCACAACACATCATATTTTGTTCAATTCATTCATTTCACATATTCAAGAGAATTAATATATATATAATCATATTAATAATTACTTACACAAGTGCTTTTACTCCTTCAAAATAGAATCTCTCATATTGATTTGCACCACTTTTATCCTTATCAAGGCCTACACAACATTCATATATCAAAATCACATCACCAACACAACTCTAGCACTTAAACTCAGCTAAATACAACTAAGTGCCATTCCAAGCTCTAGGTTCAAGGTGCCCCAATGTGTGATACACAAGTCCAAAAATCATGAAATTACTACTGAAGCTAGCTAAATGAGTCTATAACAAATTTCAATTAGAATTTCTCAATTTGGATATGCGTAGAATTAAATATGCATTTTTGACTAAAATCGGGCAAAATAGAGTTACCACTTGAGCACGAAAATGTCAAGGTGTACCAGTCACCCTAAATGGCAGAATTTAGTTTTCCTTAAAACACAAGAGTTGTAGTAGACACTCTGAGATTTCCAGAACATTAAAGCTTGCTCAAATTAGAGGTCTATAACTCCAGATATAACTAAAATAAGATGACTGATAAACAGGGCATACAGAATCCGAAAATCAACATTCAAAACCTAATTTCAATAAACCAAATTAAATACAAAACTTACCAAATTGAAGCTCCCAAATACTTCTAGACCTTCTAAAACTTCCTAAATTGATGTTAGATGAGTAGAAAATAATCAAATCTCCCAAAGCAATTAAGAACACTTTCTTCTTCCACTACTCTACCAATCTCTACACTCTCAACTCATACACAACACACATATACACTTAAACCCCCACCAATTAAAAATTGCCAATTACCCCTTCCCCAAAGTCTTCCTAATAATTATATACTACACTAATATCTAAATAAAATAATAATAATAATAATAATAATAATAATAATAATAATAATAATAATAATAATAATAATAATATGATTGATTATTGGGAGAAATGAGAGAAAAAAATTTATTTAAAAAAAAATTAAAAATTGTTTTCAAAATTTTTTTTATGGGACACATGGCACCATGTATCCCATTTCTTACAAGATAGCATCAGAATATTATATGCGAATAGCCATGTTAACAACACATCATCATCGGTGATTGAAAAAAGTATTTGAAGAGTATAATGTGATTGAATTTAAAAGTTGAAAAATTTTAATTTACGTTACCTTTTAAAAGTTGGACACTTTAGTGATATCAGACTCAAAATTTGGATAGCATTTATGGAAATAACCCTATATTATTAATGTATATATTGTCCTATCATTAAAGTAATGGTCTAATAGTAACATTCCTTTAAGAATATAATTAAATAAGGATGTTGTTTGACGTCGCGGTTGGATGTTGTTTGACGTCGCTAACCGCGACGTCAATGGGCGAAAAAGATAAAAGTCTTTTCTACCAAAATTATATTTTCATCCCTATTTATTTTATAATATAGAAAAATTATATAATAATTTAAAAAAACTTATTTTTATTGAACAATTAATTAAATTGACAAAATTTAAAACCTAAAAAGGGAATAGGTGAACCCGTCATGTTATGATTTAAGAATTTATATTTTATAATTTATTTATTTATTTTTTAATTATAAAATTAATAGAAGAGTATTTTAGTAATTATGTAGCTAGCAGCGATATCACTGCTTGGACACCAAACTATTTCCATTAAATAATTTTTACCTATTATTAAAGCGAGAATTAATACTTGCCATTAAATGTTGTCCTATTAAAAAAAAAGGAAAAAGATTGGTGTCTCTTAGAGAGATATGAATAGTATAATCTATTTAAGAGCGAAAATCCTAAATTATCCCTCCCTCATATTAAATGTCCCCCTGTTAATGGGGCAAACAAATAATTGTCTCTCACCAAATTTTATCTTTATTTAGTGAGAGATAGTCCTATTCATGTCTTTCTAAGAGACATGTATCGTTACCCTAAAAAAAAGCTTGAGATTTCAAAAAGCAGATTCTATGTGCGGACCTCTAATCCTGGAGATTGTATGCTATATACTTTTCAATTTGTGTGCTTTGCTACTTTTCAGCATCACCATGCCAGACATGCTCAAGTTATCTCCAAAATCAAGTTTAAAGCTAGTTTTTTTTTTTTGAAAGAAAAAAAAAACATTGTTATTCTAAAATGGTGCACAGATTTAGTCTTTTTAAAAAAAAAATTATTTCCGGCATCCATATAAAATAACTCAATTCAACCAGATGTTTGATGTAGTGGTGGGGTCTATATAAAATGTCAAGTTATATATGTATAAAAGACTGACTCTTCTGTAAAAAAAAAAAAGAAAAGCCAAATTATTTCTCTTTCATAATCAATGAGGAGTATCTAGTGTCGGTTTTTTTTTTTTTTTTTTTTTTACAAATATCATAAATTAAATTATAGGATTCAAATTTTTCATCTGATTCAAAAGAAAATGATCATTTCATATTTGACCATTCATTTATTTTTACATCCCCTCCTCATGTAATAACTATGTAGCTTCAAACTTAAGTTTTATAATCAATGAGGAGTAATCTAGTGTCGTTTTTTTTTTTTACAAGTATCACAAATTAAATTATAGGATTCAAATCTATCATTCACAATTTTTCATTTAATTTAAAAGAAAATGATCATTTCATATTGGACCATTCATCTATTTTTACATCATCGACCTACCTATTACCTTCTCTTCATGTAATAACTATGTAGCTTCAAACTTAAGTATACAATGTTTGCATTCCTCACAAGTAGATCAAGATGTGGACATCCAATTAGTGAGACTAAGGATCGATCTTTGGTCTGCCCTCACATGATATTAAAAATTAATCACTTTAACTAAATACTATGGAATAAAAGAAAAAAAAAATACAATATTAACAATTAGGCATTCCGTTTTATTACAACTTCACAAGAACTACACAATCATAATTATGACCAGAGCAGCACATACATGCCATGAGTAATCTGAAATTTCTTTCATGAGACCATGCTACTATTAGGGGTATAAACGAACAGAGCCGCTTGCGAGCAGCTCGGAGCTCGACTCGTTAAAAACTCGTTCGAGCTCGTATATTGAAGCTCAAAGCTCGGCTCGTGAAAATTCGTGAACAACCTCGAATAAGGGCTCGCGAACCGGCTCGCAATTTTAATATATTAATAATTTAATTTTAGATATACAATATATAAATTTTTATTCATATAAATATTTTAAAAATATATTATTAAAAAAATCATATTTTTATAATAAATTATTTAGTAAATAAATTATTTTAAATTTATACATTGTATTTTTAGAAATTTTTTTAGCTTGTTTATGATCGTTTAAGCTCGTGAACATCTCGCGAACACTTAGCGGCCTAATGAGCTCGGCTCGTTTATAAATGAATCAAGCCTGAGCTAGCCAAAGCTCGGCTCGGCTCGGCTCATTTACACCCTTAGCTATCATCAAGCCATGGTGCAACAGATCGAGCATCAAACTAAAAGAACCCAGAAACTATTTACAAGAGAAAAAAAAAAAAAAAAAACCCTTCAAACATGATAACTATAAGCTTCTTAATTCTGAGTATAAGCTTTCAAACTCCTTTACGAGCAAACATTCACAAACCTACTCAACAACGGAGTCATATAATACACCCAACACATAACGTAAACATGTATCTACTCCCTCTTCTTCTTCTTCTCTTTCCTTTTAAAACAAACAAGAATCTGTATAGAAAGAAGGAAAATAATAAAAGAAAAAAATAGAAATTTTCTATACCATCTTCGTCCTTTATAAGCTCTTCAAGTCGGCTAGTTAATAATAGTACGCCGCATCCGAACTATCTCCTGCTCTAATCCATAACTTTATGCTTGGGAGTGGGACCTGGAGAAAGACTATCCAACCTCTCAATCGTCCTACATCCATAACCAGAGTGCTGCTCGTCATAGTACCCACATTTGTTGGAGTTTCCACCTGAGCTCCAGTTACTATGTATATTTGAGCTTGAGCTTCCTGCATTGTGTACATTTGGGTGGTATTGATTTAAGGGACTAAAAGGTGCCCTCCCGAACTCGGGCCGTCCCAACGACAAAGATGGCGATAGCCTGTAAGGTTCATGATGTAATCTAGAAGAAGAAGATTGGTAGCTTTGTGGGTGGTGTTGAAGATGATGGTGATGGGGTTGATAGTAATGGTGATGATTGCCATGGTTGTTGCTTTGGTGGTGAGAAGACGCATTGAGATTGTAGAGACTAGGAGAGCTGTGTACTTTATGCATAGGAAATCTAGTACTGTGATAGCTAGTCACGAAATTATGTTCATGGGGCATAGCATCTATGGTGTTACCTTCAGGTGAATCGCCTTTCGGAGAAGAAGAAGCAGAGAGGCTGAAGATTGGGCGATTTGCATTGATAGGAGGAAGTCTATAATTGGCACTAGAACGAACTGTGTTATTGATGGCATCAACGTAACGCTGTTCTATTGCATGAAGGTCTGTGGAGCCATTTTGGTTCTCGACCATTGCAGGCGTTGAAGGGAACAGGAAGGCTCGAAGCTTCAAAGTTCCTCCAGTTTCATGGCGGTCATATTCTTCGAGCATGTGTTTCAGATCCTCATCAGTTTTTACAGAAATTAATACATCAAGCTCTTCAGGTATCACCTGATACTTGAGAACCATATCCCCTTCAAATTCTGATTTAAGCTTCTTCATCAACTCTGCACGTTACGAACATAATTGTTATATAAAATCCTGTTTTAAACATGAATAATGACAAGCTAAAAGGTGCTATGGCAATTCGAGCAACTGTTAACAGATACCATCTAAAGAATTCTGAGAAAATAACTAGCACTTGCAGGAAACAAAGTCAAAACTAGTTTTGCACATTAAAGAAACCAAGTTTAAGAAACCTGAAGAAAGGTGGAATTTGGCCAGCCACGAAGGAATTAATATCATATACAATATGGTGTAACTACACCTCGTTGTTGCGCAAAAAAAAAAAAAAAAAAAAAAAAAACCCTTAAACATTAAACATTTGAGCAAGGTTTAAGTGTTAACAATTCATTCCTCTATAATGTCTACTGCTGTATATTGTTGATCTACTTGTTGAACTTGCTCCAGGAATGGTCCTCGGTTCATGTCACCTATATTGTTTACTTTAACTCCACGTTAAAGGTCAGCCCAAAATTTGGGCTGAATTCATTTTGTTCCTCCATTTTCTTGCCATCAACAGAACCTAGTGACAGGCCTAATAAATCCTTCTTTCACGGATGATCAAAATTGGGTGCTTCTTTGTTCCTAATTTAAGCCCTTATCGAGGGGGTTAAGAGCTACTAAATTGTAGAACTAATTATTCACGTAATGGTTACAATTGTAAAAGCCTGAGGCTACTCCAATCTCATTCAATTGTTTGGCATTGTACTTGAGCCCACAATTGAGAAAATCACAACTCAAATATACCACTGATTGCATGGCCTAGGTCAAATTTGACATCAAACTTATGCACGTGGCACAATCTCTAGGGCTGGAAAAGACAATTCCTTCGAGTATTAGACAAAAATATTTATAACATACAATCATACCAACTACAATTATATTAATATTGTTATTATATTTCAGCAATTATAACCATCATCCACTAAATGTAAACCAGTTTTTTACCAATTTTTTAACATACTAAAAGAATTTTACCACATATAATGTCATAAATTAACCACTTATAATATCCTGAATTGAATTTATACCCTTTTACGCTTTACCGTTTAGTTAAATCCAATGTTAGAAAGCTTCTCTACCAATTAATCAATATATTAATGACCTGCAAAATTAAGAAACCTACAAATTTAATCTGACTATATGTGCATATTTTAATAATATGAATTCTAATCCTCGTACCATTTCTTTAAAACTAAAACAAAGAGAATATATAAAGCTACAAGCCTGAGAAGTTAATGTCTCTGGGGACGCCAATGACTCGGGTCTCACCACCAACGTATTTAAGGTGGCCATCTGTGGGTCTGGGCAAGATTTTCCCGCCATAACTACACAAAAACTTCATTCTACTCTTTGGCGACGAACTACACGATGCTGCACCACCCTCCTCTCCACCGCTGCCACCCGCACCTCCAATAGCGACATCTTCATCGGCCATTTCTCTTTATTACCTCCAACTTCAAACAATTTACACAGTTTTCTCTATTAAAAATCAAGAACATGAAATTAATAACATTGATACGTACTTATAAGCATATAAACTGAGAATGTGACATTAAATTATCAATGAAAAAAATATGAAATGAAATTCTAATGATGAAAGATGAAAAGGGTATCAAAGATTTTGATTTGTTTTGAATTTGTTTTTTGGGTTAGATTTATCGAAAAAAGGGCAAAAAATAGGAGAAAAAAGGAATATTCATAAGGTGAAGAAAAGAATTTTTATGATGAAATTCCTAATTCTTCGCTGGCCACAAATTTTCGTCTTTTTAATTTGGATTTTGCGTTCTGTGTCTGGTACTTTGCTTTCAACTAATTTCTCCTCCCTGTATTAATTTTGTTGTTGTGTATGTGGATTTTTAGCGACACATATATAGCGGCCATGAAATGAGAATTGATGACGGGATTGTGCCGTTTGTGTAGGGCTTTTGTTATTTTATTTGGAATTTTATTTCTTAAATTACTAATATACCCCATTTTTAGGGAAAATTTTCCAATTTAAGGGTTCTTTTTAAAGCTTTGTTCGGGGTGATTTTTAGTAGCTTTGTTTTAAACAAAAATAGTGTTAATTTTTATATTAGCTCCCACTATCTAAAAAAATAAGGTAAATTTTTTTTTTAAAAAGAATTGAATCTCACATCTTAAAAAATAACAAAAACATTAATACCATCGTAAAAAATAAATTTGTTAATAATTATTTCATTCGTGATCATCTTCTATCATAAAACAACATCTAATTTAAATTATTATTTTATTATTGTTTATTGGGAAAAGGTACAAATATGACATTGAACTTATATTCAAAGCTCACATTGGACCTTAATGCATTTTTTTTCCAATTTGGACCTTAATCTTGTAAAATGCGGTCATATTGGACCCTTCTCTAAAACATTTGACTAATTTTTAAAGAATTGTTGCAATTAAGTTCTAAAAATCAAATAAAAATTTAACTTTAATACTAATTGATAAAAATTAGATCCAATAACAATAAGAATTGATGAAATTACTTTCAAAATATATATATACGATGTTTCTAAATTTTTTAAAGATTATTAAATTTATAAAAATATAATTTTTAAATTTATAAAAATTTAAGGAAAAGTTCAAATATTTTTTATAAACCTAAATTTTTTTAAAAAATTTAAAATTTTTACAATCAAGTGATATGTATTAAAAAAATAAATAAAAATTTTCTATACACTTATTAAATTTTTAAAAAATTTTAAATCTATAGAAAATTTTAATAATTGCTAAATTTTAAAAAAATTTAAATTAACTTTAATAACTTTAAATTTAAAAATTTTAATAAATTCACCTTATCAATCCCAGGGCTTTTGATATCCTACGCTCTACTGAAATAGATTTCGCAGAAAATCAGCTATATTCGATCTTGGTTGGCCTTTCACCCCTAGCCATAAAGTCATCCCGTATTTTGCCACATACGTAGGTTTGGTCATCTAAGACCTGTTAGAGCTCTCTTCAACTTGCTCATGGCTGGATCGATCGGTTTCGGGTCAAATAGTAAAAACTATAAGATTTCACTTATGAAAAGCCCCTACACCTAATGGCTTAAGCCGCTGTCCCCGTTTCCTCGCTGACCCATCATGCAAAAAGTACGCCATTAGAGTAAGTGTGCTTTACTAATAAAATAAAATTCTATACACTTATTAAAGTTTTTAAAGATTTTGAAATTGTTAAAATTTTCTATAGATTTAAAAAATTAATAAGTGTATAGAAAATTTTTATTTATTTTTTTGAATACATATCACTTGATTGTAAAAATTTAAAAAATTTTGAAATTTTTTAGGTTTATAAAAAATATTTGAAATTTTCTTTAAATTTTTAAAAATTTAATAATTTATAAAAATTTTAGAAACATCGTGTGTGTGTATATATATATGTTTTGAAAGTAATTTCATCAATTTTTATTGTTATTGGAACTATTTTTTATTAATTAGTGTTAAAGTTAAATTTTTATTTGATTTTTAGGACTTAATTACAATAATTCTTTAAAGATGAGTCAAATATTTAAAAAGTGTCAAATATGACCACATTTTATAATATTAAGGTCTAAATTGGAAAAAAAAATATTAAGGTCCAATGTGAACTTTAGGTATAAGTTCGGGGTCATATTTGCACTATATATATATATATATATATATGTGTGTGTGTGTGTATATATATGTTTTGAAAGTAATTTCATCAATTTTTATTGTTATTGGAACTATTTTTTATTAATTAGTGTTAAAGTTAAATTTTTATTTGATTTTTAGGACTCAATTACAATAATTCTTTAAAGATGGATCAAATATTTAAAAAGTATCCAATATGACCGTATTTTATAAGATTAAGGTCCAAATTGGAAAAAAAAAATATTAAGGTCCAATGTGAACTTTAGGTATAAGTTCGGGGTCATATTTGTACTATATCCCTTGTTTATTTGATTACATATTATAATTTTATTTTATTTTATTGCGTACAATTATAAAACATAATGCAATGATAATTGTATTTTATGAGAAATGAAAGTGCAAGATTGCGTGAAACTAAACAATATTTACAAAAATACTCCTTTAAATTACTTGATATAGTATAATTTTAAAAATAAAAATAAAAATAACAAAGCATTCATAAATATATACAATATAAATTATTTATTATTTAACATTAGCTATACATTTAACTATATATCATTATTATATCAATAATTTCACAATAATGATAACATTAATGACTTTACAATAAATAAATAATGAATAAATATTCAAATTTTTCTATTTTTTTGGTTTGAATGAGTTAGGGAAATCTTAACATCATAACTAAAGATTAAGCATATATTTGCAATCATGATGATAACTGATAAGAAATACAAAAGCTTAATTTGAATTTGCCATTGGCATTTTTAGGCTGTGATTCAAAAATTCATTTAAGGGTAATAACGTAATTTCGGTATAAATTCGTCACAAATAGTAAACTTCAGAATTCGTTACGTCAACGACAGAGAGCAGCTGTGCCATCTGTCTCTGTCAGTTTAGCCTTCGTTCCGAATCTAGAACTCTTAAAACTGTATGACACGTGTCGAGCAGTGGATCCATCTGATCCATTAAAGGTCGGTCCCACACGCTGCGTGCGTGGCTGCCCTGATTCTGGGCCTCTTTTTGTGCATGTGAGTGGGTCTCAGAGATTCCTAACACGTGGCACTGTGGGACCCAAAATGGCCGATCTGGGGCACCGATAAACGGCAGAGGACTTTGCGTTTTTTATAAGCATCATTTAAGAGTAGGTCTATGTAACATATAAGGAGATGTGAGTAAAAATAACCTAAAATTGAAAAATTAAACCGATTCGAACTGAATAAATTGGTTTGATTTTTTTAAATAAAAAATTTATTCGGTTCGGTTTTTATTGTTAAAATTTTAAAAAAATCGAACCGAACTGATAATATATATATATATATATATATATATATATATATATATATATAATGGCAAAACATTGCCGTTTTGAAGTTAAACACTTAAACATAAACCTAGGTTATGTTCTTTTGTCATTGTTTTTTATTTTCTTCTCAGTTCTCTGCTTCTCTTCGCCATTTCTCACTCTCTCTTTCGGCTTCCTTCTCACTTTCGTTCCTTCTCATTTCTACTCACTTTTGTCTTCTTTGCTTCGGGTTTTCTTCTTCATCTCACTCTCGTCTTCTCACTTTCAGTTTCAGTAGATAATTTAAGCATAACCTGTGTTGTTTGTACCTGTAAGTCTATAACTGAAGTGTAAACTATAAAGAACCTTCTTTTTCTTATTTTCTACCTGAGAAACACGTTGACGTTTCACACAACGAAGAAAAAAAAAATCAGTGGTGGTTGTACCTGGGTTGACGTTTGCATTGTTCTTCTGCTGTACCTGGGTTGTTTCAAGGTATAATGTTTTTGTTTCTTTTCTGTTACTTTTGATGTTTTCTATTATTTTTCTATTTATAATCTTCATTTCACCATCTGGGTTCCTTTTGTTGATATGCATTTCTATCATTTTACTTTACTAGATCAGGATTTAAGGTCTTTTTTTGGTATCGGTGGTGGTTAAATATGTGTTGTTTTTTTATTTTTTGATCTCATTCTCAAGTACCCTTTTCTCTGAATGATCTCTTGAAGATTTGGTGAATGATCTCTTTTTTTTTTTCCCAATTGGTAAATGAAAAAGTATTTTCCAACGAATAGCTATAGAGGTAGGTGGTAGCTACTTGCTTACTAACTTCATTATTCATTTTCTTTTTTTGGTTAACATTATTCATTTTCTTAGTCAATAGTTTTATTTCATGGTTATTCTTTTTTAATATTACATTTCGTGCTCTTTTTCATACAAAAATTACATTCTGTTCGATACAAATCTCTGTTTTGTAATCCATCTATTTGAGTTCATTGATTGTTGTTGTTCTTTGTGATGGATTGGCTGATTTGCTTCGGGTGTGCTTTTTCTAAAGCTTTTCTCTCTGCTTCTGCTAAGATACTGCCGGAGAAGTTGACTTCCATGGTTAAAAAAGTACCCACAATTTTTTGATTCTGCCACATCAACTGTCTTCTCTGGTGTTCTTAATTTCAAACTGATTGGCTTTAGTATACTAATATTTTTGTCTTTTTTCATATGTCAAATACTGGAGAAAATGCAGCGACTGTTGGTAGTAACACTCAAGCTTCAAGTGCTACTACTCAACCTGCTAAATCAATTGATGCTATGTCATCAAAGAAGAGAAAGGAAATGAAGTCAAGGTCTGAAGTATGGGAGCATTTTGAAAAAGTCAAAGATGAGAGCGGTAATGTACAATTTGCTAAATGTCTTTATTGTGATAGGCAGTATCTTTGCAATCCAAAAAAAAAAATGGAACCACTGCACTTAGAAATCACATGATGACATGCCTGAAGAATCCATATTTTATAGAAACACAACAAGCATTGTTATCTTTGCAACCAAATTCTGATTCTCAAGGGGTAGAAAGTGATAGGATGGCTACTCTTATGGATTGGAAATTTGATCAAACTGCCATTAGAGAGGCACTTGCATACATGGTTGTAGTTGATGAACTTCCATTCAAGTTTGTAGAGGGTGAGGGGTTTAGAAAACTAATGGCTTGTGCATGTCCTAGGTTTAAAATTCCATCAAG
>CATIWO010269531.1:0-36011 GCA_949673435.1 Macaranga tanarius | reverse complement strand
TTATGAATTAAATTTGTGTTTCAATATAAAATAATAAAATATGATTTATTTATAATTTAATCAATAATATTAAATAAATATAATTTAATTTAAAATAATATAAATTATTTTAAAATAATTAGAGATGGAATAATAATAATTGATATTTCCATCTCTAATTAGTAATGGAAATTAAATCTGTCTCTAACTTGTCACTAATTAGAGATGAAATTTCTTCTTTTCCACATGTAAAAATTAGAGACGGAAATTATTTTCCGTCTTTAAATTGTGATGGAAATTCCGTCATAAAAATTAGAGACAGAATAATTTATGTTTGTAGTAATTTAGTGGACGAACTTTTAGAGATGGAACGGTTCCGTCTCTATTCACGATTAGAGAAGGAATATTCCATCTCTATTCACTCATTTTCTTGTAGTGAGATATTCTACCTCCGATAGCTTATGAACTTGTAGAGGTATGGCTACCAAGGAATATCAATTAATGAAAGAATATATTGCATCTTTTATAAGAATTTGGAAGGAAAGAGGTGTATCAATATTATGTGGTGCATGGACAGGGCCTACAAAGATGTTTATTATTAATTTTCTTGTTTACTCAAACCATGACACAATTTTTTATAAGTCCATCAATACATCTGATGTTGAAAAGAAGGATACACATTATTATTTTCATTTAATATCAAAGGTTGTCGAAGAAGTTAGAGTTGAGAAGGTTGTCCAAATTGTTACTGATAATGACGCTACAATGAAGGCCGCAAAAAATTGCTCATGAACAATTATAATCATCTTTTATTGGACATCGTGTAGTGTCCATTGTCTTGATCTAATTTTGGAAGATATTGGAAAAAGAACTTAGGAAAGTTGTTGCATAGAGAAGGGTAAGAAAATCACCCAATTTATATACAATTATAATTGGGTGACCAATTATATGAAGAAATTTACAAATGGGAAAGAGCTGCTTTGACCTGACATTATGAGATTTGCTACTAATTTCATTGCATTAGAAAGTATTGTTAGGCATCGTAATGATTTAAGGAACATGTTTGAATCCCCGACATAGATAAATTCCATATACGGAAAAATGATAGATTCGCTAGCCGTTGAGGTCAGTTAAACCATATTAACAGCAACAAGGGAAGGAAGATTGTTTTGGCAAAATGCAAACTAGTTGTTAAAGGTTCAAGTACCGCTATTGAAAACATTAAGGGTAGTTGATGGGGATGATAAACCGACAATGGGCTTTTTGTATGATGCAATAGACAGGTGTAAGATGGCAATTAAAGAAAATTATCGATACCATAAGCATTATTAGTCCATTATTAATACCATATGGAATTTTCAATTACACCAAGATTTGTATGCTGCTGGTATATTATACATAATTTTCATGTCACATTTATTATTTTGTTTACAAATGTGTAGTGTAAAATAATTATTTTCTTCTTATAGGTTACTATTCAACCCACAATACCAGTAGTGTAAAATAATTATTTTCTTCTTATAGGTTATTATTTCAATCCATAATACTAGTATGGAGATAAGTATAATATTCCAACTGATATACAAGTCATGCAAGGAGTTAGAAGTGTTATCAAAAGGATTGAACCGGATGAAGACGTTAAAATCAAAGCCTTATAACAAGTAAGTTCTATTACTGCATTTTAAATAACTTTTTCTATAAATATTGATATTTACAATTATAATATCAATTTTTTATACTACTGTACATATGTTTACTTTTCAAGAAAAGGGGGAATCTTTCGGATCTACACTTGCTCAAAGAGCAATACAACAATCACCCCCAGGTATATAATGTATTTATAAATAATTAATTTTAATTATATTCATCATAATTTTTTTACGTATTTCAATTTGTGTTTGTTATTATAGCTGAGTGGTGGATAAATTTTGGAGAGTTCACACCTGAACTCCAAAAAATTACTATCAAAGTTTTTAGTCAAACAACTTCCACAACAAATTATAAAAGAAATTATAGCACTTTCAGCTTGATTCACACCAAGACTAGAAATAGATTAAAGTATAAAAAGCTACATTATCTAGTCTATGTGCATTATAACATGAAGTTAAAATTGCAAAATACAATGCGGAAGTCACAACAATAATTAGAGGAAGCTTTTAATCCGTTAAACTTGGATTATATTTTTGATGAGCATGATCCTTTGACTCCATAGTTGGAAGAAATAGAAGCATCCATTACTACATTGAGAGAATCTTGACTCGCTAAATGATGCAAATGATAAAGAAGGTCCTATAATTGATTTGATTGAGAAAGAATTAAGTGTGCCTCCTCCATTTAGATATAGTGTTGATTCTCCATCATTAGGTGATGGTGATGAAACTGGTCAAGATGACGACAATAATGATGGTGATAGTGATGATGGTGATGATGATGATGGTAATGGTGGTGGTGGTGGTGGTGGTGGTGGTGGTTATGGTGGTGGTAATGATGGTAGTGGTGCTCGTGGAAGTGGATATGGAACAAGTCATGGATATAGTGAAGATTTTAATTATTCAAGTGATGTTCCTTCTTTTTATGATCCATCTAGTTCTCTACCCGGTTTTTCACGAAAAAAACATGAATTTGATTACGGAATCAGTAGAGGTGAGAGTAGTTCCACATCAACCACTGCAAATCATGAATATGGCCTCAATCCTATATACAATTATGGAATGCCCTATGATAATTGGGGTCAATAATTTGGACACCAAAGTTATCCAACCATTTCTGAGAATAAAGTGAACACTTCTCAAAATTTTGACAACAATAAGCCTGAATTTCAAGGGAGTCAATTTAATGCAGTTAATGAAGGCAATTCATTTTTTTGACTTGTTTTCATCTCAAATGAACAACCAAAATACATAAGAGTATAATTTTGGACAAAGCAATTATGATCTTTCCCGACACTCATTTTGGTGGTGATTAATATTATTAATGTATTTATTTATGCATTTTTTATAATAACTTGAAGAATTCTTATTAGCTTCCACTATTGTAATTTGTAATAATTTCATATTAATGAAATATAATTATTTAATTATCAAAAATTTGAATGATTCTTTTATATCAATGAATTATTGTATCAAATAATAGTTCTTATATTATATTTATTGTTATTTTTATTTAAATTAATATTTTTAAGTGCAAATATAAATTTTTAAAATTATTATTAACTTATTGTATTAGGTTTTATAGTTTATTTTGCATTTTTATTAATATTATTTATTTTGCTGATTATTTTTTAAAATTCATGGTAGCGCCAAACGATACAGTCTGATTCAGTCCAATATCATTACACCGTTACTAATACTGATACAGATCATAATATAGTTATTTAAAACCCTGTTGTAAGGTACTGAATCAAAGTTAGGTGGTTTATACTTCAAATAACCTATGGTATGTGTTAGTGTTATAATTAGGAACGTCATATGTGTGCTTATAGGTCTTGAGTGATTAGTTTCTAATTGCTTAAGGACAAGCAAATACTTAAGTATGGGGGAGTTGATAAGTGCATAAAATGCATATATTTTAAGCGCAATTCCTTTAAGGTTTTAAGGATTTAATTTAGAGATTTAACCTTTTTCTAGTAATTATAAAATATAATTTTTTTCATTAAAAAATATGTAATTGATATTTTCTTAACCTTTTTAAGCAAATTTGAATGCTTTTTATGCTTTCCCTCACAATTCTTTCTATCTGTTAGAGTGCAAACATGGCAAAATGGAAAAGTAAATGATGTGCTAACTCAAAGGGAGGCCAATTCAAGCTTATGAGGGTGAAAGAATGCTCAATGAAGAGGAATTTTGAAGTCCAAGCTACAAATAATCATGCACCTTAAAGCGCACAAGTAGAAGCTATTATGTCCAAATGCACTTTGTCTTATTTAAGGATACTTAAGGGAAAATTCTTTAATTTTAAAGCAAATTCCAAGGCACGTAGGGAGGTATAAAAGCATTTTTTGTAAATAAGGAAGGGAGAAATCATTTTAGGGTTTTTTGTCCCACCCAGTCACCATCAAGAAAAGAGAAGAACCCTATATCCTCCATCAATCATCACCATCTTTTACAACGTTTACACTCAACCACATCTATTATTTCACTTTCCTCTTTAATAACTTAGCTAGAAGATATCATTTACTCAAGCGATCAAGGTAAGAGTAAAGAATCTTCATTGGACTTCAAGATTTGAGGAAAAGGTCTTCTTAAAGGGGTTCCTTTATTTATATTTTTTCTCCTTATCTTGTGTATTTAAAATGTGATTAATGTTAAATATGACATTCTCTATAAATTATTTTATACTTGCTTATGAGATGAGTGGCTATCTTCATTGTAGTTAGGGTTTCTGGACCCATAATTTAATGTAGATGCATTTTATTTTCTAATCTTTAATGCAACAACTTTCTTTTATACATAAGTTATGTTTTTACTCTTAATGCTTGCAATAGTTTGGCCATTTATTGTCTTAATGATAATAATATAGTCAGATTAAAAGATTAATCATGTTATGAACTTAAGACCCAACCTATTAATCACTCTAGCAGTTAAAAGACACTTAGGTAATTAATATTGTTCAATGCTTAAGCTTGAAATTGAATGTTGATGCATGAATATGGTTGGTGAGGTGAGAGTTGATAAGTCTATATTGTATGCTTATTTTGAGTTAATATTTAGTTATTTTTACTCATTATAATGTGATTATTTGATTAATATTGGTTGAATTATGTTAGGTTTAGGTTTTAGATAGTAAATTTGCATTACATGTAGAATTAGGGTTTTATTTGGTATTTTATTAGGTTTTGCATAATCCATATAGGATTAGGATTAGTTTAAGATTTATTTCTTTAATTAATTATTAATTTCTACAAGTGTGGATGCATTTGAGATGATTTTCCATGTTTTACAAGGGTTTGAAGACTTAAGATTCGAGTAGGATACAATTAGAGATCAACCAAAGCCTAATTCTATAAGAAAAAGCATAGGGGAGGATGTCACAGCTGTGAAGTGGAAGAATTTACTGAAAAGATAGTGTCACGACCGTGATTCCATATGTCACACCCGTGATGGCTTGCCAGCATGCATACTCGATGTAGCATACTTTGATTTTTCAGCCATATCTTTCTCTACATAACTCAAATTAAAGTGATTCAAAATGTTACAAAAAGCTAATGCAAAGGGATACAACTTTGTGAGAGCTAATTCGTTTATCTTCTAAGGCTAAAGTTTCATATAAAGTAGCATATGTGCAAGCAAGTAGGCTAGGAATTCAAGTTTGATTGGGATTTAACTTTTTAAGGGATACATTTCTTTATTCAAGCCAAGGATGAATTTATGCCTATATAAGGGACCATATAATGTGGAATTGACATTTATAACATATTCATCATTAATTTTTCATAGTTTGCATACAAAAATACAAAATTAGTGCATCCATTATTGTGCAAGACATAGCTCATGGCATTCAACATTCAAGGAATTTTAAAGGGTAAGATCAGGGGGTTTATTATCTCTTTATCTACTCTTAATTTCTTTGGGTTGTTTATAAAAATATTCATAAGTTTTGTTCTTATAAACATGACATTCTTAGGCTAGATTTTCATTATGTACTAGGATGGATCTAAGTAACTTAGGAATGTATTAACTCTTATTTTTTACTTTAATTTAAGTTAATTTCTTGCATATAAATTTTATTCTTGTACTTAATTATGTTCAGCTATGGGTTATGATTAAAGTATGTTGAGACCGGGAGATAATGCATGCTTTATGCTTTATTATTGATGTTGAATTTTTCATATAAGTGTTATAAGAATAGGAGGTGATTAATGCTTAGAATGTAAAATAAAATCTATTGATGTTAATTAAGTTGGGAGACTTTTTAATGATCAATATTGCATGATTCATCATTGAGCTTAAGATTGAGGATTTATTAGATTATGTTTAGTGAGGTGAGAGTCCATAAGTTGTAACTAACAATTGAATTAATTAAACAAACTTATAATTGCTTGAAAAAAAATTATAAGTACATTAGTTGATGAGCATCATATACATAAATCAAATTTAGGTTAAAGTGCTTTATTAATAAGTTAATATTTGAACTAAGTGAAAGGTAAAGTTCTAGTACATACATTCGTTCATTGGTTATTTGCATTGTTTTAGTTCTTGTTTAAGTTTTAGTTTAATTTAAGGTTAAATTCATCTATTTAGGGTTTTGTTCTAATTAAATTCAATTTCAACTTAATTTGAATTGTTTAGACAAATAATTAACTAAGTGAACTAGTATTCAATAACTAATCCTCATGAGAATGATACTCTACTTAATCACTATATTACTTAAGTGATCCATGTGCTTGCGATTTGTATCAATCAAGAGCCTCTTTGTACTTTTGATGTATTAATTTTCCATTGACCTTATGAATGCTTAAGAAAGACTCGCATGGTCTATTTGTGGCATGCATTATGTATGTTTGTATCTTTTATTGTCAATGTGAATTGTGGTTGTATGAAGTCAAATAAGGGGAAAAAAATCTCAACTTCATCATTATTAATGAATAAGACTCCTAGTTTGTTTTGATTTATAGTGTAGTTTAAGTTGCCTTAGTTTAAATTTTAGTTATTTATTTCCCGACCAAGCATTTCTAAATTCGATTGTCTAAATAAATGAACACTAACTAATTACAAAAGTTAATCTTGCAATCTATATATGATGATATCTTTATATACTACTTATACGATCCGTATACTTGCAGAACATTGACCACTTATTACAAAGTAAACATAACTTTATGAAAAATATTTATTGATCTTACAAAAGAACATTGCAGATTTTTTTGATATAAATTATTCTATCTTTTGCTTCCTTTTATCCATTTTATTGTCAATCAATAATCAAAAAATATAAAAACGGTTAAAAATAGTTGACCTTATATATATATATAAATAATTAGATAGAACTCATGTTGTGATTGACCTATAATAAAAATATATGTATGAGGCGAACATTGAACTCATATTATGGTTGACCTCTAAAAATATATACATGTATAAGGTAAACCTTAAAACATCCAGTGACACTCGTATATTGTGGTTGATCTATTAAATATATATATATATATATATATATATATATATATATGAGATCAACCTTCTAACATCGTTCAGAAAGAGTTAAATATTTACAAGTAAATCAAATAGCATTCTTAAAATGAAAAAAAAAAACAAACGATGTATAATGTTGATAAATTTATCAATTAAAATACAAAGAAAATAGACCTTTTTACCTTGATAGTATATGATGATAAACTAACAAATTTTTTACAGCACTAGTCTCATGCAACTTGCAGTTTTATACAATAATTTTTTTAGATTAAAAAAAATAAAACTTCTTAAATTTTTAAAGTGGTCTTGTTTCTAACTTAACCTTCCAAGGGTAATCCAATTTTAAAATTTGTAAAATCTTATTGGATATATTAAAATTTAAGGATAATGCTTCCGAACCATTAATTTTTCAATTTTAAAATTTTTAAATTATTTTGAATTTAAAAATTTATAATATTTTTAACATTTTAAGTGGATTAAATAGCAAAATTAAAGGTAAATTATTAAAATTTTAAACTAGAGCAACTCCAACCCATACTCAAAATAGGTTGGGGTTTGCGTTTTTGGCCTCCAATCGCTACTCAAATCCAACACCACAATAAGTTTTGTAAACAGTGGCTACTATTCACAAATGCATTTTGCTTTTGTTTTTTTTTCTTTTTATTTATTTTCAATATATTCATAACTTTTTAAATTATTTAATTTAGTCCAAAATCTTATTGTATATACGTACTTTTTGAATAATTTAGTCCAAAATTTTATTTTATTTACAATATTTTTCTTAAATGAATTTAATATATATATATATATATTTGTAAACCAAATAAAATAAATATAATCTATAATTGTACTCTTTTATTATTGATTTTTGACTGCGACATTTAAATTTTAAATTTTTATGTTTAATTTTATTTTTAATTAATATATAAGTAGTAAATATGATGTATAATTAAAAAATAATTAATTTGTTAATTTTTCACATAATTGATAAATAATAAAATATATTATTATTGGATAAATTTGTTAAAAAAATATAAATGTGGGTATAACTTGATAAATGTACTAATATTCTAAAATAAGATATAAAAAAATATACAGAAAATATTTATTTTGATGTAAAAAAAATGATGTAATGGATTAGAGAAAAGTTACTATGAAAATTGCATTTTGGTGTAAAACTAACTATATTTTGATTTTTGTTATTCTTAAAAAAAAAAAAAAAAAAAACAATATTTTGATGTTTGTGGTTGGAGATGACCTTAGGAAATTTCTTCTTTTTGATAAATACATTATAACATCTCTAAAATTTGTCTCTATTACAGTTATTCATCATTCCATTAAGCAACGGTGCGGCCAATTGAAAAACTGAAAAAATTAATTGAATCAAACTAAACGAATTTTGGTTTGATTCAGTTTAGAAGTTTCACAACCAATTCAAATTCGGTTTGGTTTCAATTTTCATAAAAAAATTTCAGTTTAATCGTACCAAACCGAATATTTATGTATAAATTATGAAATATTATATAAAATACATTAATTTAAAATAATTGTATAAATATTAAAATTATAAGAAAAATATTTTTTAGTTATATTATTAATGAATAAATTTTTAAAAATATTAAGTGAATAAATAAAAAATTATAAATTATTTTCAAAATAAAATTAATAAAATTTGGTTCATTCTGGTTTAGTAATTGCCCATATTCAATTCAATTTCAGTTTTCTATTTTCAGCATTTTTTGTTAATCAATTTTGTCGGTTCAATTCAATTTTGAACCAAAACCAACCATTGCTCACCCCTAATTCATATCTTTTTTTTTTTATTGATTAAATCACTTTTCAATTTTTCACAATTAAAAATAAGTTCAGTTATTTTAATTATTCATAGTTTAAAATAAGAATATAAATAAAAAATTTTATATAAAATAATATTTTCATATTTTTAAATTAAAAATATGAATGTAAACACATATTTAAAATAATTTTAAATTCTAAAGAAAAATATAATTTTAAATTCTAAAGAAAAATAAACAAACACACATTGGAACATTAAAAGGATTATAAAATGATACTACTCATAATATTTGGATTATACAGATTTCATTTTCAATGAAATCTATTATATTTTTTAGGAAAGATATTATGATAAGAAAGACATTTTGAAAAAAAATTATAACATTATTTTTTTATTCAAATAAATATATTTTCTATTGTTTGATAATTTATTTCATTGGGATCTGTTATAAATGTAAATTTTTGCATTTACGTTTACTCATTATTAAAATTTTGAATTAAATTATTTAAAATAAATTTTCAAAATTTTAATTTTGAACAAATGTTTAAAATAATTTAAGAAATTAACAATTTTGAAAATGGGTAAGTCTAAATAAAAGTATTGATATTTATGGAATATTGGACCAAATAAGTTAGCAAAAAAAATATAAAATCAAAAATTTATTTAAATAAAAAATAATAAAATTTTATAATGCATTTTAATCATAACCTTATTGTCGGGTTCATGCCCGAATCATTGATATTATTTTTAGGTAGGTCTAAATTATATAGAAAATCAGTTTGATTGAAGGACTTAATTGAAAACAATTAAGTTTGGGGACTAAAGTGTAACGGGCATCAACCACCCAAATCTTCAAATGATAGAATTTGAAAAAAAAAAGGACGTGTTGTTTGCAGAGGAGAGGGAGAGGTGACTCACCCACCTCTGCAAACAAACCAAAGGAAATGAAGTCCGGTACCATTTGGTACTAGAGGAAGAAAAAGAAAACGAAGAAGAAAAAAAAAAAGCTTCCTTCTATTCCTCCGTAAGCAACACCAAAAGTAGTAGAAGAGGGAAGGAGCCTACGACATAGGTGACTGGATCTCCCTCTTCAAAACCTTATATTTTTTTATTGTTGATAATTTGATTTGGTTGGTGTTTGATTGATTTGAATGGAATTGATTCTCGTCGAATTTTGAAAAATTTTAGAATATTGAACGTTAGTGAGGAGGTGATGCCTCTGTGCCAGAGGCGGCACCTCAGCCCACGAAGGCCCAAGAGGCGACGCCTCTATTGCTTGCAAAGGCAGTGCCTCTGTGATTTAAAAATTAAAGGTGACGCCTGTGTAGGTTACTGAGGCGGTGCCTCAACAATTCAATTTTTTAGGGTGGCGCCTCATTAAGCCCTTAAGGCGACGCCTCTGCTGCTTGTTAAGGCGATGCCTCTGTGATTTGAAATTTAAAGGCAACGCCTCTTTACTTCAACAGGCAGCGCCTCTTCAGTCCATAGGGGCAGTGCCTTCATAGCTGAATGTGCAAGGGCAGCGCTTCAACTAGTATTAGAGCGGTGCCTCTGTTGAAATTGAATGGCATAGTGTCCTAGGAGGCAAATTTGAAATGTTTTGATCAAACCTACTTGACTGGAGATGTATCTGCTTTAGAAAATGTGAACAACTATGTAAATAGAACATATCTAAAGGTTGCAGTAAGACTGTGCCCGGGGTACGGCAAGGTTCGGTGAGATATAAGACTATGTCTGGGACACAGCAACTTATGCAATATTATTATTTCCTGCATCTGGGATGTAGAGATCTAAGATTTCTAAATACTATTTGTAGGACAACACTTGAGATTATAAAAGCCTTTGGGGCTAATCCAAGGGATTGATTATACCTGTATGCATACTTGACTTGAACCTTTAATGTACTGATTGGTACCCACCACATTGATAACAACCTGGCTAGATAATGAATAAACGAATCAAATTTCAACTGATATGCAATATTGAAATGTTTGTATCGTGATTCCTTGAGTATATTAATATGATTTAATTAGTTATATATCTTATTTAAGATAAATTCTTCAAATGTCTGATTTTAGAGTTTCTTTTACTATCATATATGATATTTACTTATTCTGTTAGCGGGAGTGCATTATTTAGTCTGCTCAATGTGTGTTTTCGAATGAAAATCCTCACCACTCCCTTTTAAAACTCTTTTCTTTTCAGCCTAGTCGTATATGTATATACTGTATATAGTGTACATATGGCTATCCACTAGGTAGCTCAAACCTTGGATGTCCACGGTGATGAGACCGAGATTCTCAATTACATACGAGATGACCCTGATGCTAATGTATCCTTTCGGATATCAATAGATCCCATCGAGGTCGAGTACCGATCGCACATGGAGAGGATTGATTTCTCTGATGGTTGCCTGATGATCATCACTGTCGCCTACGAGACCCAGTTGGGTGTCTGAGTCTCACTGACTTAGACGTAGTTGTCGTCCGATGCTGCTGACCCCACTCTCTTTTTGCCGGTCAAGGGTTGAGCGTTTAGGATAATAGTTTCTATTTTGAGTATGTATATGTATGGGCAGATAATCTTAAGGGTAGTTAAGCTACCTTCTTCAGAAAGTGTAGGGCTATTTTGATCTTTTAGTGTATTACTTGATAACCCCTTTTGTGACACCCTCAAACACAACCATACACGTAGCATAAAAAAAATTTTCCTCGATTAATATGTATATATACATATACTCATATGATATACTATATATACAACTCAACACATTCAATCCACCAAACTAAAATGTATACATAGTATTATTACAAAATGCCAAAATGCCAAAATGCCATATGATAATGAGGATGGATATTATTGCACCAAGCTCGCCTCTGTCCCTCCTGAGATCACTATCAAATGTAGACTCCAAGCTTTATCTAACTAATTTCTAAAAAATATAGATGCAAAAGGGTGAACTTGCTACTCAATAAGAAATCACTAATATAATAATATATATTAATCTTGTAACACACCAAACTATATAGAGTCTACTATAAGCATATTCAAAATCTTGATTCAAAATATTCTCATAAATTGTAGACACATCCTATAACTATAATATTTATACAGACTCTATATTTATGAGTCTAATTTCATTCCCAACTAGAATTATACAATTTGAAAGAGTATGGAATTAATTATGAATTTTTGAACACTAAAAGGTTATATAGAGCAATCAGAATGAGCAATAACATGTCAAGCTCTATTAGACCAAGGTAATGATAGATTCAACACACACTCAAAATACAAAAGTTGTAACAGACTCTTTAAAGTTTTTCTAGCATCAAACCATGCTCTATTTTGAGTTTTATAGCTCAAGTTATATAAAAAAAATACAAAGATTGAAGTTTGTAGGAGATGGAACAACCGTGTCTGAGGTCATCCAAGTCATCTGCTGCTAATCTGGTTGCACACTGTTGTGTAGAAAGTGCACGCAGCCATGCCTGAATCTTAAACTTGACACAATGAGCATACATGGCCATGCGCTGAAGGTGCACAGCCATGATTGAGTCTTAAACTCAGCACCCTGAACACGCACAGCCATGCGTTAAAGCCACACAACCGTGTCAAAAGCATTTGCTAACCCCATGATACTTCAAAAGTATACACAAACACTAAAAACTCATTTTTAGGTGTAACATATACAATCAATCACAAATTCAAGCATTTATAATCATATCCTCAAATCATCAATAGCATTCTCACATATCAAGATCCATTCTCATGCATAAGATCAAAGAACACATATTAGCACACCATTCGGTATCCGGTCAGAACTATTGTCACACAATAACCTCACACTTAGCCAACTTTGGCTTATTCCTCACAATCTTAGTTTTCACAAATGGCCACATACTGAGACTATCCACCCGGCTCAGTCCCAAATCTTACCCTCACATTTTAATTTTGGGTAACTATCTGCCCGGCTCAGCTTTCCCATATCTCACAATTAATATTTCACATATGGCCACTACTGAGACTATCTGCCTGGATCAGTTTTTAGAATTCACTTTCACATATTAATTATGGGTAGCTATTTACCCGGCTCAGCTTTTCCATTTCTCACAATCAGTGGAGGTTATCCCAGCTCAGCCCCACTATCACACGTATATCTCACATTTCACACAATCATTCAAAATTCACATATATGTACATCATTCACATTCTAATAGCCATACTCAATCCATAACACATTCAGTCATAAACCTTAATATTAATACATCTCATTCATTGCCACAATAATTAACTTACACCTTCCAAACATAGTAATACAACTATAATATACAGAAGAACCAATATATATATATATATATATATATATATATATATTATATTAATAATCACTTACCAATAGTGCTTCCAACTCTTTAATGGAGAAGAGCTTTTCTTAGTTAATGGTGTCTCATCTATCCTTGTCAACTCCTATACATAACTATATATCAATATCATATAGTAAACATTGTACTTGCACCCAAACTCAATTAGGTGCTACTTAATGCTCAAAGTTTAATATATCCAAATAATAAACATACAAGTCCAATGACCATGATTTTTCTACGAATACTAGAATTATAAGTCTACTTTCAATTCCAAATGGAATTACTTAATTTAAACATGTATAGAATTATCTATGAATTATTTAACAAAATTGGGTCACACAAAGCTATGAGGGTGAGCATTAATATGTCGAGCTCTGTTAGACCCTTTAAATGACAATTCCAGCCCAATCTCAAAATAAAACAAAATTGTAGAGGACTCCTTAAGTTTTCATAGCATCCAATCTTGCTCAATTTAGAGCTGTACAACTCAAGTTATAGCAAAAAACCTAGGACTGATCAACCATAAAAATAGAGCACGAAATTACAATAAATAGAACTTAACTACAATCAACAATTATACACATATATCTTACCAATTGATGTTCTAAATACTTGTACAACTTCTAGAGCTTCCCAAAACTCTTGTTAGATGATAAAAGCAAGATCAAAATCTCCAAAACCTTACAAAAATCACTCTCCCTCTTCCTTAAAGAATTCTCTTCTTTAATCTCTACATACATACATACACACACACACACATGTACATATATCAATCCTCCACTTTTACACATAGGTGTCTAAGTAATTGTGCATAATTAATTAAAGAAAACTGTAGATATTTATGGAGGTTTATCACTATAATATCCCTTTTTCTCCTTAATGAAATGGGAATATTACATGTCACCTCTTAAACTTTCAATTGTGATAATATAATCCCATTTTTCTTATAATTAGGTCCCTCTCCATAATTCATAAACATACCTAAACTTAAATTAAGTCCACTATTCTATTATATATAAAAATGCAATGCATAAGGAAGGAATCTGTATTCTAAAATGCAGGTGTTACATTTCTCCCCTCCTTACAAAGAATTTCATCCTCCAAATTAACTACTCACCACTTTCAGAAAATAAATATGGATACTTCTGTCTCATATGTTCCTCCACCTCCTGAGTAGCTTCTCTAGGGGAATGATGGCTCCATTTCACCTTTACCATTGGAATTTCTTTAGTCCTCAACTTCTCCACCCTTCATTCTAGGATTTTGATTGATTCTTCTATATATGTTAATCCTTCAAAAATATCTATCTCCTACTCTTGTATAACGTGGCTAGGATCCAATCTGTACCATCTTAACATTGATAGATGAAACATATCATGAATAGTAGAAAATTCTCTTGGCAAGACTAATTTATATGCTAGCGGTCCTACCTTATCTATAATTTCATATGGTCCCACGTATCTCGGGCTCAATTTTCTTTTTTTACCAAATTTTAAAATTCCCTTCCATGGTGACACTTTTAATAAGACTTTTTCACCAACTTTGTACTCCATTTCCTAATAGTGTTAATCTATATAACTTTTCTGTCGATCTTGAGTCACTTTTAAGTCTTTCTTAACCATCTATATTTTGTCTACCATTTCTTGTACCAAATTTGGTCCCTCAAGTTGCCTTAAGCCTTCAACATCCCAACATACTGGGCTTTTACATTTCCTCCTATACAAGGCTTTATAGGGGGCCATTCCAATCCTAAAGTGATAACTATTGTTGTAGGTAAATTCCAATAATGGCAAGTGATCATCCCAATTGCCTTTAAACTCCAAAACATAAGCTCTTATCATATCTTCCAATGTCTGATTGTTCTCTATGACTGACCATCTATTTGTGGATAGAAAGTGGTACTAAAATGTAATTTTATCCCCAAGGCCTTTTGTAAACTTTCCAAAAAATGTGAAGTGAATCTCGAATCTCTATCAGATACAATGGAAAAAGGAACCCTATGCAACCTCACAATTTCTGTAATGTACAAAGAAGCTAACTTGTCTAGAGAATCACTTGATTAAACTGGCAAGAAATGAGCTAACTTGGTCAACCGATCAACTGCTACCCATACGACATCATGCTTTCGGAATGTATGGGGCAATTCAATCATAAAATCCATAGTGATCTTTTCCCATTTCCATTCTAGTATTGCCAAAGAACGTAGCTTCCCAATAGGAGCTTGATGTTTTGCCTTTACCTATTAACAAGTTAAACATCTTGCGACAAACTCTGCTATATCTTTTTTCATTATTGGCCACTAATAAAATGACTTCAAATATCGATACATTTTAGTACTACAGGGATGCATAGCATAGGGAGCGGTATATGCTTCATTCATGATTTACTTTCTTAACTCATCGATGTCCGGAACACACAAGCGATTGCCAATCATTAACATGCCATCTTTCCTAATTGTAAATTAAGTATTAATTCCAACTTCTACTTTCTCTTTCATCTTCTTCAAGTATACATATTCCATTTGGACACTTCAAATTTGATTTTCCAATGATGGTTTAATTTGTAATGTAGCCAATAAGTGGTCTTTTCTAATATCAAGTGAAATATTCATTGCTCGTAAAGCCACTAAATTATCCATATTATGACATATTAATCCAGCAGAGCACTCTATAGTTTTTCAGTTCAAAGCATCAGCTACTACATTTGCCTTTTCCGGATACTACTCGATAATACAGTCATAATCCTTGAATAATTCTATCTATCTTCATTATCTTAAGTTTAATTCCTTCTGAGTAGGGATATACTTCAAGCTCTTATGATCGGTGAAGATAGAAAATGTCTCTCTATATAAGTAATACCTCCAAGTCTTTAAGGCATGAACAATAGTAGCTAACTCCAAATCATGTGTTGGATAATACATTTCATGAAACTATAATTGTCTAGATGTATAAGTTATCACACTACCATGCTGCATTAATACACGTCCCAATTCTTATCTTAAAGCATCAGTGTACACCACAAAGCCTCAATTTCTGGTTGGCAATGCAAGCACTAGAGTAGTAGTAAGTGCCTCCTTTAACTTCTCAAAACTTCGTTGACAAGTTTCGGTCCACTGAAAATGCACATTTTTCTTCAATAAATTCGTTAAATCCCTTACAACAATAGAGAAATATTTTATAAATATTTTATAATATCTAGCTAACCCTAGAAAACTCTGAATCTCCATCACATTTTTAGGTGCTTCCCACTCTATAATAGCTTTAATCTTTGATGGGTCTAGCTTCACTCCTTCTTTAGTTACTATGTGGCCAAGGAATGCAATTTCCTCCATCCAGAACTCACATTTATTAAATTTGGCATACAACTGCTTCTCCCGAAGTATTTGCAAAATTATTCGGAGATGATTCTTATGTTCTTCTTGACTTGATGAATAAATAAGTATATCATCAATGAAAACAATAACAAATTGATCCAGATAAGGCTAGAAAGTCTTGTTCATCAAAAACATAAATGCTGCCGGTGTTTTGGTTAATCCAAATGCCATAACCGAAAATTTATAGTGCTCATATCTAGTTCTAAATGCCATTTTTAGAATGGAATACTCTACTACCCAAAGTTGCCAATAGCCAGATCTTAAATTGATCTTTGAAAATGCTGAAGCATCCTGCAACTGGTCAAGCAAGTCATCAATTCTAGGCAATGGATATTTATTCTTCATCGTAATTCTATTCAATTGCATATAATCAATGCACAACCATATACTGCCGTCCTTTTTTACGAACAAAACCGGGGCTCCCAATGGTGAAATGCTTGGTCTAATAAACCCTTTCTCTAACAATGCTTCTAGTTGCTTTTTTAGCTCTTTTAACTCCATAGGTGCCATTCTATATAGAGCAATTGATATCGGTGTCGACCCTAGAATAGTTTCGATCTCGAAATCTACCTCTCGGTGTGAAGGTAATCCCGGCAATTCATCCAAAAATATGTCAAGAAAATCTCTAACTACTAGTACATCTTTTACCCCTAGACTAACCTTTGTTGTATCCACAATATTAGCTAAGTAAGCCTCACACCCATCTCGCATTAAATGAAATACAGTCAGTGCTGAAATTAAACAAGTAGGTATAGTTTTTCTCTTACCCACCAATACTATCTTCCTCTATTCCGAAGTATCTATAATTTCTTCCTTTGTATAGCAATTCATAATGGCATGACGTTTTGATAGCCAATCCATCCCCAAGATGACATTAAATTCTTCTAGCATAATAACTACTAAGTCTGCATATAAAGTCACACCATCTACTATTATAGGACACGAACTCATCACTGAATTTACTACCACAATACCCTCAGCAGGCATATAAATACATAGACTATATTCTAATTATTCAATTGTACCATGTACACACAATGCAAACTTATGTGATACAAATGAACATGTGGATCCAGGATCTAACAATACAAATGCATCATGATCAAGTATAGTGAATATACCCGTGACTATATCTGGAGCTGCATGAGCTTCTTGCTGTGTAATAGCATATATTCTTGCTTGGCTTTGAGGTTGACCAACAGATCTAGTTTGGGTTAAAGTACCAACTCCACTTTCTCTATTACCTCGGCCTCTTCCTCGACTGATCAGAGGTATATTTTCTTTTACACTGCTTTATCTTGTCATCTAAGATCCTTTCGTACTTTTCTTTACAATAGCACATACTCGGTCTAACAATCCAACATTCACCTGAGTAAAATTTGCCACATTTATTATATACTAAAGCTTATGTACCACTCATAGATCTACCTAGCCCCTTTTGACTGTCAGATCTCCCAAATCCTCTACTATAAGATTCTCCCCTTAATTGGTTGGACCGGCTTATACCACTTCCTCTAAATCTACTCCGTTGAAAACTAGAGCCTCTAAAAGTTGAACTACCACCTGTTTGGGTTGGAGTAGTGAACGTGCCAGTAGTTTTCTTCTTTTTAGCTTCCACAGCATTCCTTTCCATTATAGTCTCTTCAGCTCATAGTGAAGTCTCTAACAAATCCCTATAAGTCGGTCGAATCTCTAAGTTCAATCCCCTTTCAAATCTTTTTCTCTTCAGTTCATCAGTGGCTACTTCCTCCGGAGCATACTTTGAAAGCCTCACAAATTATACCTCATAGTCAACAACAGATAGATCATTCTGCTTTAATTCTAGAAATTCAATTTTCTTTCTATCTCGGTATATAGCTGGTGTATATTTCTCTGTAAATTACCTCAGAAATTCTTCCCAAGTCAATGTTATAGGCATATCTTTGCTTCCCGGCACTATTTCCCATCAATCTAGAGCATCTTGCTCAAAATAGTGATACAATATAGCTCACTCTTTTCTCTGTAGTGCATTCAAATTGATCTAAAATTCACTCTGTAGTTTGTAACCATTCCTCGGCTATTACAGGGTCAATAGTACCCATAATGGCTTTAGCACCTTGCTTTCGTATCTTCTTATAAGTTTCATCCACAGTACTATATGTTGGTTTTTGGCCCAAAGTTCTCATCATTTGAACAAATTCCTGCATAAAAGGATATGCATCTTATAGAGGGCCTTGAGGTTAGGATTGTTCTGATTCTCCTAATGTCGGGATGGGGGTTTGCCTATGGACAGACTCTGAAGACTCTTCTGGGATAGTACTAGGTGCTTGGTATTCTTCCATCCTAATATATTCAATAAACATCAACTATATATCATCTATGACTTATGCATGGTATGCCATGAATGCATCATATTCTGATGTCGTAAGGGAATCTAATTCCTGCTTTAATACCACTAAATGTGACACCCTCAAACACAACCACACACATGGCACAAAGAAAGTTTTCCTCGATTAATATGTACACATACATATACTCATGTGATATACTATATCTACAACTCAACACATTCAATCCACAAGACTAAAATTTATACATAGTATTATTACAAAATGCCATATGATAATGATGATGGGTATGATTGCACTAAGCTCGCCTCTGGCCCACCTGAGATCACTATCAAAAGTAGACTCCAAGAGTTATCTAACTAAGTCTTGAAAAATATGGATGCAAAGGGGTGAGCTTTCTACTTAATAAGCAATCACTAATATAATAATATATATTAATCTTATAACACACCAAACTATATAGAGTTTGTTATAAGCAGATTCAAGACCTTGATTCAAAATATTCTCTCATAAATTGTAAACACATCCTATAATTATAATATTTATACAGACTCTATATTTATGAGTTTAATTGCATTCCTAACTAAAACTATATAATTTGGAAGTGTATGGAATTAATTATTAATTATTAATTTTTGAACACTAAAAGGTTATACAGAGCAATCAGAATGAGCAATAAAATGTCAAGCTCTGTTAGACCACCGTAATGATAGATTCAACTTAAACTCAAAATATGAAAGTTGTAAAAGACTCTTTAAAGTTTTTCCATCATCAAACCATGCTCTATTTAAAGTTTTATAGCTCAAGTTATATAAAAAATACAGAGACTAAAGTTTGTAAGAGATGGCACAACCGTGTCTGAGGTCGTGCAAGTCATCTGCTACTAATCTAGTTGTGCATGGCCATGCAAAAAGTGCACACAGCCATGCTTGAGTCTTGAACTCAACATACTGAGCACACATGGCCGTGCGCTAGAGGTGCACAGCCGTGCCTGAGTCTTGGACTCAGCACCTTGAACACGCACAATCGTGCTTTGAACCCACATAGTCATGTCAAAAGCATTTGCTAACCCATGACACTTCAAAAGTATATACAAATACCAAAAACTCATTTTTAGGTGTAACATATACAATCAATTATAAATTCAAACATTCATAATCATATCCTCAAATCATCAATAGCATTCTCACATATGAAGATCCATTCTCATGCATAAGATCAAAGAACACATATTAACACACCATTCGATATCTGGCCTAAACCATTGTCATACAATTACCTCACACTTAGCCAACTTTGGCTTATTCCTCACAATCAAAGTTTTCACAAGTGGCCATGTACTGAAACTATCCACCCGGCTCAGTCCCAGATCTCACCCTCATATTTTAAATTTAGGTAGCTATCCTCCCGGCTCAGCTTTCCCATATCTCATAATTAATATTTTACATGTGATCACTGCTGAGACTATCCACCCGACTCACTCTCAGATCTCACTTTCACACATCAATTATAGGTAGCTATTCACCCGGCTCAGCTTTCCCATTTCTTATAATCAGTGGAGGCTATCCGCCTGGCTCAGCCCCACTATCACACATATATCCCACATTTCACACAATCATTCAAAATTCATATATGTGCACATCATTCACATTCCAATAGCCATACTCAATTTATAACATATTCAGTCACAAGCTTCAATATTAATACATCTTATTACTTGCCACAATAATTAACTTACACTATCCAAATATAGTAATACAACTATAATATACAAGAGAACTACTATATATATATATATATATATATAATCACTTACCAAAAGTGCTTCCAACTCTTTAATGGAGAATAGCTATTCCTAGTTAATGGTGTCTCCTCTATCCTTGTCAACTCCTATATATAACTATATATCAATCTCATATAGCAAACATTGTACTTGCACCCAAACTCAATTAGGTGCCACTTAATCCAAAAAATGCACATACAAGTCTAATGACCATGATTTTTCTACTGATACTAGGATTATGAGTCTACTTTTAATTCTAATTGAAATTACTCAATTTGATCATGCATAGAATTATCTATGAATTATTGAACAAAATCGGGTCACACAGAGCCACCAGGGTGAGCAATAAAATGTCAAGCTTTGTTAGACCCTTCAAATGATAATTCCAACTCAAGCTCGAAACTTAAAAGTTATAGAGGACTCCTCAAAGTTTTCAGAGCATCCAATTTTGCTCAATTTAAAGCTCTAAAACTAAAGTTATAGCAAAACCCCTAGGACTGATCAACCATAAAAACATAGCACGAATTACAACAAATAGAACTTAACTACAATCAATAATTATACATACATAACTTACCAATTGATGCTCCAAATACTTGTACAACTTCTAGAGCTTCCCAAAACTCTTATTAGATAATAAAAGCAAGATCAAAATCTCCAAAACCTTACAAAAATTACTCTCCCTCTTCCTTAAAAAATTCTCTCCTTCAATCTCTACACACACACGCACACACGCACGCACACGCACACACACACACGCACACACACACACACACACACGTACACACACACATATACATACACATACACACACATATACACACACATATACATACACACATATGTACACATATCAATCCTCTACATGTACACATAGGTGTTCAAGTAATTATGCATAATTAATTAAAGAAAACTCTAGATATTTATAGAGGTTTATCACCATAATATCCCTTTTTCTCCTTAATAAAATGGGAATATTACATGTCACCTCTTAAACTTTCAATTATGATAATTTAATCTCATTTTTGTTACAATTTGGTCCCTCTCCATAATTCATAAACATACCCAAACTTAAATTAAGTCCACAATTCTACTATATATAAAATGCAATGCATAAGGAAGGAATATGTATTCTAAAATGCGGGTGTTACACCTTTCCTCTAGTCTCCCCTCACCGCTGAACACTATTTATTTACATTATTATGTATACATATATATATATATATATATATATATATATATATATATATATATATATATATATATATATATATGTTCATATTCCTTTGATATGGTTCTTGTAGTCTTGCCACCTATAATTGTTGATGGATGTTGGTTGGTTTATTATTAAACAGTTATTGATATAGTGAGTGGTTAATAGCTAAGCCAGTAATCTCGTGAATGTTATTGGATTAGTCTGAGTGGTCTTACCGAATTCCATCTTAAAAGTGATGCCTCATTATGTTGTCACTCCGTGCTAGGCAGCTTAAGATGTGGATCTGTCTGACATGGATGCCAGTGGGGAGGGGTGTCATAATTTTTAATATCAGAGCCTAGGTTTTAAAAGTTTAGATTGTAAAAGCAGGACTATTGTTGATTTTGGAAGCTTAGGCTATGAAACTTGGATTAGGTAGAAATCTATATGCTGAAAGAATAATGATGATTAGTGATGTGATATGTGATGATTTAAGAGTATTGAATGAATTGATTTTGAATTGCAAGAAATTAAGAGATAGTAAGAACTAAGGGAGGTGGTTTAGGTGCTCTAGGTAGACCTAGAGGTAGACTGTGAGGCCGAGGTAGGGGTCGAGATGCCCAGATGGGTAGGATGGATATAATAGGATAGGTAGAGGATACGAGTAAGAGTGGAAACGTACCACGGAATAGGTCCCCATCAGAAGTCTCTATTGGCAACAAAAGGAATGATAAGCAGGAACTCGGTACTGGAAGCGAGCAGGGCAGCTCGATTCCAAGCATTACAGTATTGAATTTCAATGTACCAAGGCAAGCACATAACTGTCAGCCACTACCTTCGGTGCATGGAAATGAAGCTAACCCAGTGCCACCAGTGATGTATATGGATACTACAAAATTAGCACAAACTATGGCCACGGTATTGGCTAAAAGAGAGAAAGAAAAATATAAAAGGCTTGGAAACATGATTGAACACATGAAGAAGTGTGGAGCGTATGATTTCTATAGTACCCTAGATCCAGGTCAAGCTGACAGGCGGATCAAGATGGTAGAGAAGGCCTTTACAACCTTACAGCTCAGTAACGAGGAGAAGATGAGCAATGGTTATGGCTTGATGTTTAACAAAGCCGATGATTGGCTAACTCAGATTCGGAATCTCTTCAGAGAAGCTCTAAATTGGCAAGTGTTCTAAGAGGAGTTCCGTAGAGAATACCTGGCTGAAAACTACCGAAAGGAGAAGTTAGCTGCATTCATCAATCTGGTGTAAGGGTTAATGATGGTAAGATAGTACGTTGACAAGTTCAAAGATTTGTACAAATACTCCAAGGATATCTACCCTATAGAAGAGACGAAGAGTGAGAAGTTTTGAGAGGGTTTGCATATATCCTTGAGAGGGAAACTGAACATATATGTTGGGACTACATTTTGAGGATAGGTTGAGAAAGTAATAAAGCAGGAGAAACTGGATAAAGAATTTAAAGCTTCAACCCAGGTCAGATGAAATCAACAGCCCAAGTCTTCTCGATAATCTTAGAAGAGAAATGAGGACCAGTGACCAAGATTTTCCCCATATTGTAGGGGTAATACAAGAACAAGAGGTAGAAATAGACCTCAGGGAAGTCAGGCATCAGTTAGACAGCCGGTGAGGTCATCAAAAAAGATGGGTGATGGGTACGACACATAAGGAAGGGACCCATTACCTTAGTGTAATGCATACAGGGAAAATTATACAAAAAGATGCAGTCAACTAGAGGTTAGATGCTTATAGTGTAATGAGATCGGACATTATGCTAGAAACTTCACCAAGGAACTACTAAGAGAACCTTTGGTACAAGCATCGTATCCTCCTTTTAGTAAGCGAGGTGGAAGATCAACCAAAGCAGGAAGACCTGCGAATATAACTAGAGAAAGAATTGAAGCAGCAGAACCCCATTGGATTCAATTAGGAGAGCCGAGTACTGCAACTAGTAGTGTACAGTAGGCAAAGGTCTATGCTATCATAAAAAAAAGAGGCAGAGAAGTCCCCAAATATGAAAGTAGGCAAGGCTTACATCAACGGTAAGTTAGCACACATACTCATTGACCCTAATGCTATATTTTCATTCACATTGTCAACTTTTGTGATGCATAATAGACTTAAGATGAATGATTTGAATGAACCTATGATTGTGAGCATACCTATAGGAATGAGTATAGTTTTCCAGAGTGTGTATAGAAATGTTTTGGTGGAAATTAATGGGGATAAATTGAAATAGGATTTTATACCTCTATATCTTAATGAGTTTGATGCTATACTCGGAATGGATGGGTTAAGCCATTACCGACCCAATGTGAACTACTTTGCTAGGCAAGTGGAGTTAGAAGGAGAAGGTGGAAGGAAAATAATATTTGTTGGAGAAGAAAGGAAGACTACTATCAAGATTATTTCAATGATGAAAGTTGAGAAATATCTTAGAAAGGGGTACGAAGCATATTTAGCCTCTATAGTAGAAGACATGAAGGGAGGTATGAAATTGAAAGAGCTACCACTAGTGAATGAGTTCAAGGACATGTTTCCTAAAGATTTGCTAAGACTGCCACCAGAAAGAGAGATCGAGTATGAAATCAAACTTATACCCGGAACAGCTCCTAAATCACAAACGTCATATAGGATAGCTCCAACAGAGTTGAAGGAGCTGAAGGTGCAATTGCAGGAACTACTGGATAAGGGATTTATATGACTAAGCTTTTTACCTTCGGGTGCACCCGTATTGTTCGTGAAGAAGGATGAATCTCTTCGATCGTGTATAGATTATAGACAGCTGAATAAGGTCACAATTCGGAACAAATATCCTCTACCTAGGATAGAAGATTTATTTGATCAACTACAAGAGGTGAAGGTATGCTCAAAAATCAATTTGCACTCTGGTTATCACCAATTGATGTTCAAGGAATCCGATGTGTCAAAGATTTCTTTCAGAATGAGGTATGGACATTACGAGTTTTTGGTGATGTTGTTCAGACTCACGAATGCACCAGCTACATTTATGAACTTGATGAATCACGTGTTTAAATTATATTTGGATAAGTTCGTGATTGTGTTCATTAACGACATATTGGTATACTCGAAGTTAAGATAGGAGCACGAGGAATATCTGAAGGTGATATTGGAGATTCTAATGAATGAACAGTTATACACGAAGTTTATTAAATGTGAATTCTAGTTAGATAAGGTTACATTTCTTAGACATGTAATATCGACTGAAGGAGTGTACGTGAATTCCAGTAAAATCACAGCGATTATAAATTGGGAGCCACCAAGAAATGTAACGGAGATACGAAACTTCTTAGGTTTGGCAGGCTACTACCGACAGTTTGTGTAAGATTTCTTAATTATTGTGACACCATTGATGAAGTTATTGAGAAAGAATATAAAGTTCAAATGGGATTCAAACTACCAATGAAGGTTTAAAATCTTAAAAGAGAAGTTAGTCATTGTACCAATATTGACGTTACCGGTTGAAGGGGGTCATTATGTGGTGTATAACGATGCTTCAAAGTAAGGACTTGGCTACGTATTAATGAAAAATAGAAGGGTTGTGGCATATGCATCAAGGCAACTAAGGCTGCATAAGCAGAACTATCCCACACATGACCTAGAATTGGCAACAGTGGTATTCAAGTTAAAGATATAGAGGCACTACTTGTATGGAGTCACTTATTAGATATTCACGAATCACAAGAGCCTGAAATATATCTTAACTCAGAAGGAGTTAAACCTAAGACATAGGCATTGGGTGGAGCTATTGAAGGATTATGACTGCATGATCGAATATCACCCAGGAAAAGCTAATGTGATTGCGGATGCACTGAGCCGAAAATCAGGCAGTAGTTTATATCATATCCATACAACAATGATGCCGCTGTTAATTGAACTAAGAAAGTTGAATGTTAAATTTATGATAGACACCTTTAGTGGAATCTTGGCTACCTTGCAGGTGAAGTCGATGTTATTAGAAAAGATAATAGCAGCTCAACTAGTGGATGAAGGAGCAAAGAGGCTGCGTGAGGATGTGAAAAGTGGAAAGGTAAGAGAATTGAATTATACTGAAGAAGGAATTTTAAAGTTTAGAAACATATTGTATATGTCGAATGTAGAAGAAATAAGGTGGAAGATAATGGAAGAGGCACATTATTCGGCTATACTATGCATCCAGGAAGTACCAAGATGTATAGAATGCTGAAAGAAAATTATTGGTGAAAAAGGATGAAAGGCGATGTGGCAGAGTTTGTATTTAAATGTCTAACGTGTTAACAGATGAAGGCTAAACAAAAACATCCCACGGAATTACTACAATCCTTGCTGATTCCTGAGTGCAAGTGGGAACATGTTACGATAAATTTTGTAGTAGGACTGTAGAGAACTCAGTAAGGGCATGATGAGATATGGGTAATCGTAGATCAATTAACAAAGTCGGCACACTTCTTATAGATCAAGACCAGCTATAATTTAAACAAGTTGGCAGAATTATATGGAGGTAGTGAGATTGCATGGAGCTCTAATGTCAATCGTATCGGATCGAGATCTAAGATTCACCTCACGATTTTGGCCGAGTCTACAAGAAGTGTTAGGCACTAAACTAAAGTTTAGTATAGCTTTTCATCTTTAAATGAACGGCCAATTTGAATGTACTATCCAAATTTTAAAAGATATGCTCAGAGCAAATGTGTTGGAATTTGGAGGTAATTGAAATAAGCAAGTACCATTGATGGAATTTGTTTATAATAATAGCTATCAGAGTAGCATAAATATGGCCCCGTTTAAAGCACTGTACAGGAGAAAGTGTAGGACCCTCATTTGTTGGGAAGAAATTGGAGAAATAAAGCTATTAAGACCGGAATTGGTACAAATGACCATAGAGAATCTTCGTATAGTTCAAACGAATTTGAAAATGACTCAAGATAGACAAAGAAGCTATGCCAATCTAAAGCAAACTGATATAGAGTATAATGTTGGTGAGAAAGTGTTCCTGAAAATATCACCGTAGAAAGGTGTGCTGAGGTTTGACAAGCACGGTAAGCTAAGCCCGAGATTTATCGAACCATACGAGGTGATCGAGCGTATCGGGCCAGTAGCTTATCGGCTGGCTTTACCCTAAAATTTATTTAGAATTCATGACGTCTTCCACGTATTGATGCTAAGAAGATATAGAAGTGACCCTTCGCACATATTACAGGAATAACCAGTAAAGCTAAAAGAAAATTTGAGCTATAAAGAAGAACCGGTATCAATCATAGCTAAAGATCAAAAGATGTTTCGCGATAAAGTTATTCCACTAGTTAAAGTACTATGGGGAAATCACCCCGTGAGGAGGCCATGTGGGAACGAGAAGAAGATATAAGGCATCGGTATCCGCAATTATTTTTGTATGAAGTGAATTGAGTGTTTTACCATTCCCAAATTTTGAGGATGAAATTTTCTAAGTGGGAAAGAATTGTCGGGTCCGTGCCCGAATAACTGATATTATTTTTGGGTAGGACTAAATTATATAGAAAATAAGTTTGATTGAAAGACTCAATTGAAAATAATTAAGTTTGGGGACTAAAGTACAATTGGGCATCAACAACCTAAATCTTCAAATGATAGAATTAAAAAAAAGGGACGTGTTATTTACAGAGGAGGGGGAGAGGTGACTCGCCCACCTCTGTAAATAAACCAACGTTTAGGAAATAAAGTCTAGTACCATTTAGTACTAGAGGAAGAAAAGGAAATCGAAGAAGAAAAGAAAATGAAGCTTCCTTCCTTTCCTCCGTAAGCAACACCAAAAGTAGTAGAAGAGGGAATGAGCCTACGATGTAGGTGAGTGGATCTCCCTCTTCAAACCTTTGTATTTTTTTTATTTTTTATAATTTGATTTGGTTGGTGTTTGATTGATTTAAATGGAATTTATTCTCGTCAAATTTTAAAAAATTTTGGAATTTTAAACACTGGTGAGGAGGCGGCGCCTCAGCCCACAAAGGCCCAAGAGGTGACGCCTCTGTTGCTTCCAATGGTAGCGCCTCTGTGATTTAAAAATTAAGGGCAATGCCTCTATAGGTTGCTGAGACGGTGCCTCAGCAATTCAAATTTTTAGGGCGGCGCCTCATTAAGCCCTTCAGGCGACGCCTCTACTTTTTGTTAAGGCAGTGCCTCTATGATTTGAAATGTAAAGGCAACGCCTCTTTACTTTAACAGGCGGCACCTCTTTAGTCCATAGGGGTGGTGCCTCTATAGTTTGAATGTGCAAGGGCAGTGCCTCTGATGGAATTGAATGGCACAGTGTCCTAGGAGGCAAAATTGAAATGTTTTGATCAAACCTACTTGACTGGAGATGTATCTGCTTTAGAAAATGTGAACAACTGTGTAAATAGAACATATCTAAAGGTTGCAGTAAGACCGTGCCCAGAGTACGGCGGGGTTCAATGAGATGTAAGACTGTATCCGGGACACAGTAACTCATGCGAGATTATTATTTCTTATATCCGGGATATAGAGATCTAAGATTTGTAAATACTGTCTTTAGGATAGTACTTGAGATTATAAAAGCCTTTGGGGCTAATCTAAGTGATTGATTATACCAGTATGCATACTTGACTTGAACCTTTAATGTGCTAATTGGTACCTACCACATTGATAGTAACCTGGCTATATAATGAATAAACGAATCAAATGTGAACTGATATGCAATATTGAAATGTTTGTATCATGATTCTCTGAGTATATTAATATGATTTAATTAGGTATATATCTTATTTAAGATAAATCCTTCAAATGTTTGATTTTAGAGTTTCTTTTCATATCGTATATGATATTTACTTATTTTGTTGGCGGGAGTGTATTATTTAGTCTACTCACTGGGTATTTTCGAATGAAAACACTCATCGCCCTCTTTTAAAACTCTTTTCTTTTTAACCTAGTCGCATATGTATAAATCGTACATAGTGTACATATGGCTATCCACTAGGTAGCTCAAACCTTGGACGTCCATGGTGATGAGACTGAGATTTTGTATTACATACGACATGACCCTGATGCTGGTTTATCCTTTTGAATATCAATAGATCCCATCACGGTTGAGTACTGATCGCACACGCAGAGGATTGATTTCTCTGACGACTGCCTGATGATCATCACTGTTGCCTATGAGACCTAGTTAGATGTCCGAGTCTCACTGACTTAGATGTAGTCGTCGTCCGATACTGCTGACCCCGCTCTTTTTTTGTCAGTCGAGGGTTGAGCGTTTAGGATGATAGCTGTTATTTTGAGTATGTATATGTATGGGCAGATCATCTTAAGGGTAGTTAGGCTACCTTTTTCATAAAGTATAGGGCTATTCTAATCTTTTGGTGTATTATTTATGTATATCTTGATAGCCCCTTTCCCCTAGTCTCCCCTCACCACTAAATACTATTTATGTACATTATTATGTATATATATATATACATATACACATATATATGGTCATATTCCTTCGATATGGTTCTTATAGTCTTGCCACCTATAATTGTTGATGGATGTTAGTTGGTTTATTATTAAATAGTTATTGATACAGTGAGTGGTTAATAGCTAAGCCAGTAATCTCGTGAATCTAATTGGATTAGTCTGAGTAGTCTTATAGAATTCCATCTTAGAAGTGACGTTCTCCACGATGTCACTCCGTGCTGGGCAGCCTAAGATGTGGATCTATCTGACATAGATGCCAGTGGTATCATAATATCTTTTCTTATTATAATTTTTAATTTAAAATGTAGAAAAGTATTTTTTTATATACAATTTTTATTTTCAAATATGAAAATTTTAAAATAAGATAATTTAATTGAGAAACTTTTTAAAAGTGATATAAATAATAAATAAGGAAAAATGGTATAAATGGTAAAAAGATAAAATTTTAAATACCAACAAAATATTGTACTACAAAATTACATTTTAGTCCATAACTAACAATAAAATTAATAGAGGAATGAACCAATATAACGGAAACAAATATCAGGGATGTTATAATATATTTCCCAAAAAGGAGGAATTAACTAATATATTTAACTAAATGTTACGGGGTTTTAGTAATTTACCCCAAAAAGTAATGCAAAAACTAAAAAATTTTCTCCAACATATAGTCATCCAACCTGTAATCTTCTATAATAGTTTAAAAATTTACAACAACTAAATTGCAACTATATGTTTATTTTCCTACGACTTGACTAGATTGTCTAATAATGCCTTTAAGAACATCTCATGTCTCAAAGAATAAATAAAGTCAATCACTTTATATTCGACTCAATAAATAATCAATCGCCTCTGCTAGAGACGAATGTCTTTTTGTTATTAAAGAGATACAAAAAGTTAAATGATCGATAAAATTAACTCTTTTTTCTATGTGAAATATGAATTCCAAAAAGGATTTTGTAGAAAATTCAAATAGATATTCGAACAAAAATAATAAAACTCACTTTTAACAAACTGAATACAACAAATATTTTATTTTATGTATAAAGAAAAAGTGATCTTAAGGATGAAAACAAAACACAAAATCATATGAATCCTATCATAAAAATAGAACTAAATAAAAAATGACAAGAAGAACAAAGAGGAGAACTAAAATAAAATAAAAATGAGAAGTAAAACTTTACTATTGCACCCTCAAGACACCACTATGGTTAAAATGACACTTCAAATAGTAGAATGGTAAGAACATAAACTCCAGCATATAATATAGGAATCTAGAACTATTTGATTTGTTAATTAGAATTTGAATCACTCAATTATCACCTAAGTCTATTTTATTTTTAATTTAAAGTCTCTAAAACCTAATGATGTCAAAGCATGATTTCTACAGCTTTTTTTTTTCTTTTCTTTACTCTACTCCTCCTCATAATAATAGTAGGAGATGCTATTTATAGACAAATTAAAATAAACATGATGCTTTTGATTTTTAATTAACTTTAATCCCATTTTATTACTTTAAGATAAAACTTTATTTTATCTTAGACTTGATGATCATCCTAATCATTAAAAATGGTAAGATGAGGTTTCATCCTCATCTTTTAACTCCTAAAGATCAAAAATAATTTCAGACCATTTTACAAAGGTGTTCACCTTTATAAAGAGCTAGCCACCTGACTAAAGAGGCATTCGTCTTTTTGGTAAAGCGATGGGTGCCTCTAAGATGCATACAATAGCATTTTATTGGGCCAAACTAGGCCCACACAACTTGGATATATTTTTCTCAAGCTTAACATAATTAAAATCTTATTTTCTAAAACCTTGGACATAGGTTTTATAGGCTTTGTTTCAAATTTCTGCCAAGCTATTGTGGTGCACTTTCATCATTTGGCATCATCATCGGGTTGTCTATATGTTGTTCAATATTTCTAAATTTAAAGTGCTCATAATATTATGAACTAAATTATCAAGTTTGTGTATCAAGCTAGTTTCGGCCACATTCAGTTAATTCAGCAAAATTTGAGGCTTTTAAATCTTAATTTACATATATTATATGTTCATCAACCATCCTTAAATAAACTATAAATAACAGCTCATCAAGGTGAAAATTTTGGCTCTTAATTAAGAACAACATAAGGTAAAAGTTTATCTTTTTCCTAAACATATTTGCTTAAATCTTGTTTTGAATTCATTTTAGTAGCAAAAATGTACATACAAATATAATAAGGATGATACAAATATTCTTAGTTAGTTTTAAAGAAAATCAAGATTATTTAATCAAGATAAATCAAATAATCAAGAAGTTTTATTTCTAAATCCCTCAAATAAAGAATTAAGCCTTCATAGAATTGCTATATCTATCTTATTTTTCTTGATATAAATAAGAATTTATAACCTTAGAGCATTTAAGGGTATTTTCTCTTCATTACTTATGTAGCTAGATGAGTGAGCTCTATCTCTTCTAGGCTTATAACTTTTTCTTTAAAGCTTTTTTTTTCTTCTTATCTCTCGTTTATCTTCATTAAGGTCAATCAACTTCATTGTAATGGTCATTGCTTAAGAAAAGGTATGCAATTTTTTAGACATAATCTTATTACAAAGCCTTTTTATGGTCTTGTACTTTAAAGCATCAATTGTTGCCTTATTGCTCAGGTGCTCAATTTGCATTACTACCTTATTGAATCCATCATGATGATATTCTAAGTGTCTCAAATTCTCTCTACTTATATAATTATAAGTAATTAATGATTTTATTTAGTGTAATGTTCATGATAAAACTAGTCCTCAACTCTTTTATGAGCTTTTTGAATAAGCATATTGAATTTTTTAAGAGTTTATGAGATGAACGTTAAGTAATGCCTATGAGAGTTATTAGGAATACCTTACGCATGATTTCATCATTTACATTTTGGAACATCATTCATGTCTAGAATATTGACATATGTACTAATAGATCAGCCATTCCATCATATTGTTTAAGTGAAGGAACTTTAAACCTAGGAGGAATTTAGCTTTTAAAATATCATTTGTGAATAGGGAGCTCTTATTAAGGAAACACTCTTTCAAACCTTATGTATAGCATCTCGTATATGCTAAATGAATTCGTTTGTTCTTCCTTACTGAATCAGATGTCTGAGTGATGTCCAATTTTTATCTACCCGACCCTTTGAGCTAGCTCAACCTTTTGAGCCTTATGAATTCCTTATTAATTTCTACTCTTTTAGGCTTGCAGATGTTTAAGTTCATCTTACCTGCCTTGAGTATCCTTAAGTCGAGTTCCTATATATTACTTTCATTAGTTTAGCATTGGATGTATTTGAGATTCTCCTAGTAGGAACAATGGAGATAAATTTAAGGGAGCTAAATTCATAGAGGTTATTTATTGCAGGGGATTATTTATTTGAGCTTTCAAGTTATTAATCAACACTTCCTTGAATAATAATGACATATTAACCACTTGCACTCAGTGAATAATGAGAATAGTCTTTGGAGCCATTAAAGATTCTAATAAAATAGAAAAAAGGATTGTTGGTAACAATCTATTTTGTACTAAAAAGAAGTGCGAAACAATGATAGAGGAAAAGATAAGAATCCGGATGAACTAACTAGTGGATTTTAAAACCCATATAAATTAGTTGTGGAGTTTGAGGTCCGTGTAACTTAGTATATAGAATAATACTATTTGAAGGTCTTTAATTAGTTAAAATGTTGTTTAAATCATTTAAGTTATGAAGGCTGAAGTTTTTATTGAATTTAGAGGGTGTGATATTACAAGAAGGCTAAAAGTGTCTTAGTGGAGTTTAATAACCCTCGAGGAGTCTTTTCCATGGCTGCTGTAAAAGATTAGTGAATAAAAATAAGGAATTTGAATTTATCTTTGTCCACGGATGATGTTAATTGATAAATTTGGTGCCTAGAAAACTTATAGTGGGCTCTTGAGATCCTTTATCTATAAGTTCTCTAATACTCAAGTTAGACTTTTCTTAAAGAGTAACATTAAAATCATATCAAAGAAAATGAGTTTTGAGTTTATAATGGTTAATGTACAAACTTTTCTATATTATACATTCATTGATAATGCTTATCTTTTTAAAAGTATTTGTCCTAATTAAACTCTAATTTCTCATGTTTGAATTCATGTTGAATATTAAAAGATTTAAAACTCATGACAAACATCTAGTGCTCATGCCTTTTATCCGAAGATTGCCTTAGATATGATGCATGTTTGGACTTTTAAGTTTAATCAAAGCTTGTATGATGCTTACTTTGGATTGAGTTTAATCAAAGCTCATTTAATATCTAGTCAAGCTTTTGAGCTTTACTCATTTGGTACCGGTTTAGGCTTGAACTTAATTAAAGCTCGTTTGATGCCTAATCATGCTCTCGAGCATTCACCAAAGCTCATTTAATACCCATTTAAGATCGAGTTTAATTAAGACCCGTTGGTTTTCGTTTGAGCTCGAGCTTAAATCAAACTCATTTGAAGCTCGTATGGGCTCTTGAGTTTAATCAAAGCTTATTTGATGCCTATTAGACTTTCAAGCTTAATTAAAACTCATTTAATGCCCAATTAAACTTTTAAACTTAAATAAAGTTGTTTAGTTTTTAGTTGGACTTTTGGGATTTGTCAAAACCTAATTTAGATTTGTTAGCCCAGTATCTCTCCTATAATAATTTATTCACCTTTTAATCATTATTTCTTAAATATTTTTCCTTTACTCTTTAATTCCCTTTTTTTTTTAGTTTTTGTACCAAATATAACCTAAGTTTTTTTTATAAGAAAAATGTACAAAAACAACTATAATATTGTGCCCTAATCTCAAATTTGTACCTAATATTTTTTGAGATATAAATACACCCTTATCATTTTGAAAATCATATAGTTAAGTCCCTCTTACAAATGGTATTAATTCTCACCATTAGTGGCACCCACTATTACTAACATGTTCAAAGAGTATTAGAAAAAGGCACTTCGTACCCTTAACGTTTATAATAAGGAATAAATTTACCCCTAAAAAATTTAAGAATATTTTAACATAAAAATTTTTCAAAAACATTTAAATTTTTATATAATAAAAATATTAAATAACCGTTTTCTTATACTTGTAGGATCTACTAATAGTAATATGATAAGTATTTTACATCCAATTTTTTACGGGAATTATTTTTAAAAATAATATATAAATTCATTCAATTCTGTTTCAAAAAAAACTAGGAGTATTTAAATAAAAGAAGATCATCTCATCCCGTATGAATTTTTTCTTTTTTTTATTCTTCTAAAATAAAATAAATAAATATTTATTTATTCATCTCATCCTAATTTGTTACATTTAAATAAATATTTATTAATTTTCATTTTGAGAGTGAATAAAAAAAAGGACAAATTTATGTAGAATGAAATGAATTTTTAATTTAAATATTTCTAAAATTTTTTGAACGAAAAAAAATTTTTTTAAAAAAATTCATAAAAATTAGATGTAAATTATTTTAATATTTTATTAGCATTAGCATATTTCATGAGTATGAAAAAAAATAAGTATTTAATATTTTTATTAGATGAGAAGTTTAAATATTTTTTAAAAAAAAAGTGTGTTTAAAAATTTTTAAATTTTTTTTAGGGGCAAATTTGTTCCTTGCTATAATTGTTATGGGTAAAAATCTACCTTTATCTAACATTTGTCTTTGTACATATCATTAACAGTGGACTCTATTAACGATAAGAATTAATACCGTTTATAAAGGGGGCTTAAATATATGGTTTTCAAAATAATAAGGGTGCATTAGCAACTTGAAAAGCATTAGGTACAGATTTGAGATTAGGGCACAACGTTAGGGGTGTTTTTGTACATTTTTCCTTTTTTATAAACTTGTTTAAGAAATAGTTAAATAAAATTACAATAGATTAACCCAAAAATAAGAAAAAAATAATAAAAAAAGAAAAAAAAAAAAGAACGATTGAAATGTATATAAAAGAAACAAACAAGTTGTTAGAAACTCCTGAAAGTATTATATCCATAGTAGTTGAGAAGATGGATCGACAACTCTAATAAAATTTCCTTTGGGGTCAAAATTCTATATTTTAAAGTCATTTGTTCATTTAACAAATCCAAGAGGTATTTCCTTGGTGTTTCTCTGGACTCCAAAAGTAGAAATGATTTTTGTCAAGAAGTTTCAAATATATTAATATCTTTTATTAAATATTGAGTCACTTTTTAAGGTTTTTATTATTTGATTAATTATTAAATGGATTAATTTAAAAAATAAATGGCTTATTTTGTTCCCGAAAAATTGATGCAACATTAAACTTATTCAAATTTTTTTGACATAAGGATAATTGTTTTTAAAATTTTTTTACTGATTTTATTTTTAATACTAAAAGAATAACATAAAGATATATATGTAGGCGGCGGGGTTCAGCGCGCGCCCAAGTGTTCGGCGACCACGGCACTGTGCGGGCTCAGGGCCCACTAGGAGTACAACGTTGGGCCTTTTTAAAGGGCTTTGGTTGGAGAATGGAGTCGCCATCCGGATAAAATCCGGGACACACTTTACAGCAACTGGATTCCACGGAGGAAGCCCAGCAGCCGTCCTCAGAGATTGGGTTCGG
>CATIWO010269497.1:0-23252 GCA_949673435.1 Macaranga tanarius | reverse complement strand
CCTTGTTATTAAAGTAATTAGGGTTGCAATTGCAATGAGAATTGAATTGTTTGATCTTAGTTAAAGAAATGCAAGGTAGTATAGTCAACCTTGAGAGAGGTGATTATCATTTAAGATAACTCAAGATTTGCATGAATAATTAAAATTAAGGGAAGAGAATTGATTAATAAGTGTGAGGTGCATTAATTTCCTAATGGTTGTTTTATATTTGGTTAATTGAATACAAAATTAGAATTTATAGTTTAATTAGTTTTAATTAATTAGAATTAATTTAATCACTACTTTTGGAAGCTCTAAACAATTAGAAATAGATTAAAAGGTGGATAGGTTAAAATCTCTGTGGGAACGATATCTTTAGTACTACTTGTCGATCTTGTATACTTGCAGAGTTTTTCACAAACAGACCAACGACTTAGTCTCTCAAATTGAGGATGGCCACAAAACTTGCAACTTGTTAGTTCACTATCTTCACCCCAATATATCATATACCCATTTTTACAGCAGTGAATCTTTTCCATAGGTAGGCCCAAACCTTGAATTAAATTTTTTGTGTTGTAGAAGCCATCAACCATCACATGATCTGATGGTAGCAACTCTGACATCAATTGACAAATGTCATCATAGCCATGTTTAGATATATGGTGTTCAAATTTAATGTTCAACAATCTAGCAATAACAGATAACTGTGAATGATTATTATTTCCAGGCCAAATCTCTTGATCGACTGCTTGCAATATTACATATAATTTTTTAGCGGCTGGATTTGGTTCCTCTTCCATTTCAGTAGAATTAAAGGAAGGACCGGCAGCATCCATTACCATATTGTGGTAAGCACTATATGATTGAGCATCAACCTATCCAACATCTCCAACTTCATTCACATGGACATGGTGATTATTTGTCATAATAGGTTCACCATATTTATACCAATTATAATAGCCACGAATAAATCCATACTTTGCTAGATGATATCTCACAGTATCCATATCTTGAGAACTTCGATTCTGACACCTATGTTGATCACACGGGCACCTAATCTTACTTCAATCCATTAATTCTAGATGACTAAGTGCAAAACTAATAAATTCGTCAATCCCAACTTCAAACTCTATAGTCAAACACCCATTTCTCATCCAATTATCAATCCACTGCCGGTTTGCTCTCATTTTCTGTAACTCTGCCAACTTCGAATAGTATAGCCCTAACCTATTTACAATTATGGGTAGAATTACTCTAGTTAAATTATTTTCTTGTGCTATCATTCAACGGGTGTCTATGCCTATAACGTGAAAGCATAATTCAATACTCCCAATAAATGGATATTGGGAGTATTATGGCATTAAACAAAACTACTAATATTCTAAATATTACTAAAATAAAAATATGAAAAAACACTTCCAATAAAGCATTTTAAAACACCCTACTATAAGATTCCCTACATAATAAAAATACACTTTTAAAAGCACATTAAACTAATTCACAACATTTGATATCATCATACAATAATATTCACAACTTGAAATTTTAAAAAACAACACATAAAGCAGTTATAACATAACAAATGGATATTATGCTAAAATAGAAAACTATAATCATAGGCTAGACCATAAGATTTTTGAACTAACTAATGCCAAAAGTTTAAAAGAAATAAGCTACTCAGATATTCACACAAAAAAGTTAATCATCAAAACATTACAAAAGTAAAATAAAATAAAGTCATGGAATAAAATAAAAAAATTAAGAACAAAATTTATTATAACTAAAAAATGCAAAAAAATAAAGAAAACTATGTAAAATATTCTTAATACCACAAACATAAAATAGAAATAAAGATGAAAAATTATAGGAAAAAATAAAAAGGTACCTAGAGGACCTAATTCAAGTTTGATTGGAGTGGAGCCTTTTCCAGCGAAATGGGCCGGGAAGTAGGGCAAACGGAAGCAGTGGATCAGGTGAGGTGGAAGCAAATACAACAAATTAAAACAGTGGCTAGACTTGCTAAAAAGCTACAGAAACAAAAAAAAAATGTTAATGCTAAACTGCAGTTTAAGGGCTTTTTATATACAATGTAGCGGATGCCTTAGTATAAAATAAGTAGAATGAAAAGGTCTCATGCCTTAGCATTGCAAGCCTGGTCACATTAACATACCATGTAACTGATTTACAGAAATATACATATAGTATTCCAATTTGAAGTTTATTAGGCCTTGATTAGATCTCAAAAGAACAGTGAAAGAAAAGAATATACTCCAACATGGCTCAAATGTATAGGTACATCTAGAAGATACCATTTACCTTCCTAAACTTTCTAGCCCTATGATCTTTCTAAAGCCAAGAAGCCAAAAGCAATTCTTTCCCCAATGGCATCTTTTGAGAGTGCAGAACAAGTCATATATTATATAGCAAATGCAAGTTCATCCACAATAAAGAATCTAATTTTAATTTTTATAGAGCATTATGATTATAGGCTAAAAGTTAAGCATAACTATTAAACTTCTTTAAACCATCACTGATGCCAAGACATCTGACATTTGAACTTTTAATTATTTCAAGTATCATACCAAATCTAAAATTCTTATAGGACTTATACAACTATCAACATCCCAGGTTGACCCAGCAAAAAGAACTTTAAAAAAGAAAGGAAAGAAAAAAATGACTTCATTATTTTATCAAAAGGGTCCAATGCAGGCAAAAGAGGAAGTTCAAAAAAGAGCATGGTCTTACCAACTTTCAGAGTTCATATATTGTATATATTTTGTGCTCTAAACAGGTTGCTTTAAGCAATTTAAGTACTAAACTACTAATGGGTCCATTATATTATTAGCGTATAATAAGGGCCGCAAAAAAAATTAAAATGATTACTTCATACAAAAAAATAAAAAAATGAGTAATGAACTTATAAAGGCCATTCCTCAAAGAAATATAAGAAAAAGAAAATGATACTACAGTTGGTGATTTCTACCATGTCTATAGTATGTATAATTTTAGAGTTTCACATGCAACAGAGTGACTGATTGCATTTTCATAATCATAATATCAAGCATGTGGTGTGCATATTTCAATACTTACTACATAATGCTCTGTCTGCCATTGAAGCTAAGCTGGTCAGTCCTTCTCCTGTTACTAAATTTTTGCCATTTCAAATCTGTCAAGCTTAGAGACAAAGATCTAAGCTTTTCTGATTTTGCATAAACTGATCGCGCAATTGATAGAAGTTGACTGCTAGAATATATAAACCTCAACTGATTTCATAACTAAAGAGATATGTAAATGCAACTGAGGGCTCTAAGGACTCAGCTTTAAATTTCGCAACTGAGGACAAATGATTTCTCAACTGAGGAGAAAGCAAGGAGAAAGCGAAATAGAGGCAAAAGATACCGAGTTCCCAGCTGTAGATCTAAACAAAAAAATAAATATATCTTTAAATCTAAAGAAAAAAATGAAATAGATTGTTTTAGGGCAAAAGCTTCCGGGAAGAAAAAAATAGGTTAAGGGCAAAAGCTTTAGGGAAGAAAACGAAGCTTAAGGGCACAAAGTTCTTTCTACGATTTTCAAGCAAAAGAAACAGTGATGAAATTGGATTGTTTAAGTTTTATTTTTTTATTGTTTTTTGATGCTTTTATTTAATAAGCAAAAATTGTTATAGTTTAAGAAAAAAGATAGATACAGCGAAGAAATTGCATCCAATCCAATCGAATTTTTTGTTATTTTTTTATAAGCTCTAGCTTGTTTATAGTTAAACAAATATTTTGAATAAAATCTTGTTATAACTAATATTTATAAATTAATATAATAACTTGTATAAAACTTAAAATATTTATTAAGAATATAACAAATTTTATTAAAAATAATAAATTTACATGCTCCAAAATAATAAATATATATCCGAAAATTCAATTTTTTGAATAAAAAATAAATAAAATAGATAACATTAGCTCCTATAAAAAGTATTTGATATTAAAATAAATAAAAATTTATAAAAAATTTATAAATATTTAATAAATTTTTTAAAGAATTCAATATCTTAATTTAACGTATTAGAGAAAAAATTTTAATTTCTTTTATAAAATGGTCTTCATATTTAAAAATATATTGTTGTTTAAAAAATAATTTTTTATTAAAAACACAATTTAATAAATTATTTCAAAATTATTATAATGAAACGATAGAGACGGAAAAGTAATCTGTATCTATTTAAGGACGGAAAATAGTTCCGTCGCTAAGATAGCGATGGAAAATAAATTTCATCACAAAGAAAAACCTACAAAGTTTTGTTAATTATAAATTGACATTAATACAGTGACAGAAATCTGTTCTATCACTAATATAGCGAGGGAAACACTATTATGTCGCTACAATAGCATAGAATTTTACTTTCCGTCGCTAATATAGCGACGAAATTTTTTCCGTCGCTAATCTGGCAACGAATTTGCTTTTTTGTCGCTAAATAGTGATAGAAAAATAAATATGTCGCTATATTCCATCGTTATTTGCTCCCGCCAAGTTTCCTCTAACTTACCCACTAAATATAGCGACCGATAGACTTTCTATCACTATTTAGCGACAGAATTCCATCGCTAAGCTATTGCTATATTTTCATTTTTCACTATCATCGTTATGCATACATTTCCATCACTAGTCCGTCACTACTAGCGATAAATTATTTTTCATCACTATATCGATTGTTTCTTATAGTGAATGAGACCTTAGTGGAGCCAAACGTGGTTAGACATCTCAGGGGCAGTAGCTATCTTGGAATAGAGTTCTTATCCTTCAGGCTGGGTAGAGTAAAAAGTGTGTAAATCATCTAAGAAGGTAGGAGTGGTGGAACTGTTAGCAGCCATGAGAAAAAGAGTAGCATCAGGAACACGAGACAACGTATCAGCCACAGTGTTAGCTTTGCCAGGTGTATAGAAGATCTCATAATTGAAACCCAGTAATTTACAAAGATACTATTATTGAGCTGGAGTTTGAATAGTCTGTGTCAATAGTTAGTTCATGCTCTTTTGATCAGAGAAGATGTGAAACTTGTGACCTAATAAATATTGCCTCCATTTGTGAACTGATTCTGTAATTGTGAACATCTCTCTTTCATATGCAAATGCAGCTTGCATTCTTGGGCACAACTTCTTGCTGAAAAAAGTGATAGGGTGTGAATTCTGAGAGAGGACGATGCCAATAGCAGTGGAGGAAGCATCAGTGGTCAGATCAAATATCTGAGAGAAGTCTGGAAGTGCCAATATAGGAAGCGATATCATCATTTGTTTAAGCAGAAGGAAAGCTTATTCGGCTATTGGATTCCACTGGAATTGTTGGTGTTTTAAGGAGATCAGTGATAGGACTAGCAATTGAGGCATAGTGGCACACGAATTTAAGATAATAACTAGTAAGTCCTATAAAGCCATGAAGAGAAGTAAGAGAAGCAGGGACTGGCCAGTCTTGATAACTTGAATTTTTAAAGCATCAACAACTACACCATCACTAGAAATAATATGGCCCAAGTACTCAACAGTTGAAATACCAAAATGGCATTTAGAGAGCTTAACAAAAAAATGATTAGAGGACAGAATGTGGAGCACTTGTTGGAGATGCTGCAAATGGGTTGCCCAATCTGCACTGTAAACAAGGAGGTCGTCAAAAAATACCAAAAAAAACTTGCGTAAATATGCTCAAAAAGTATCATTCATAGTAGCTTGAAAAGTAGAAGGGGCATTAGCTAGGCCAAATAGCATAACAAAGAATTCAAAATGGCCATCAATAGTGCAAAATGTAGTCTTATGAGTGTCTGAAAGAGTGACTTATATTTTAGGGAACCCAGCACGAAGATCAATTTTGGAGAAGGTAGTAGCACCATGGAGCTCATCAAGTAGCTCATCAGTGGTAGGAATAGAGAATCTATCCGGAACTATAACGACATTTAGGGCGCAGTAATCAACACAGAAATGCCAACTGCCATCCTTTTTACGGACCAGCAGAATAGGTGATGAGAAGGGATTAGTACTTGGTTTAATGATGCCATCTTGTAACATTTTAAAAATTAATTTAGTCATTGCTTCCTTTTAACAGTACGGGTAACGGTAAGGCTTGATGTTGACTGGTTTGGTGTTGGGTAGAAAGTGGATATAATGGTCATGAAAACGGTGAACCTTTGGCTAGCACAAAGAGGTGAGAATAAGTAGATAAAATAGAGTATAGGTCAGGTGAGTAATTTGCAGGCTGTAGTAGTGGGTCGGGGATGTAAGTATTAGTGGAATCCAAAATAGGGTCTTTAATGTAGTGGAAAATAAAAGTGTGGAAGAATGCAACAGAATTGGTGGAAAAATAATGATGCAATTGGGAGTAACTGGCAAGTGTAGGGTTGGATGGGGAGAGGCTAGTAAAGGTAACAAGGGTGCCTTGATGGTAGAATTGCATAGAGGGGATAGAATAGTCTGAGAGAAATGTACCGAGGGTTTGTAACCATTGAACACCCAAAATAACATCAGCTCCTTGAATAGGTAATATATAAAAGGGTATGGTAAAAATGGAGGATTGGATGGTAATGGGGACGACATTGCAAAGTCCTGAACAGGTGATAGATGCATCGTTACCAACCATGACAGAGAAGGGTGGAAATGCCACAATAGGAAGATTTAAAATCTATGTGATCCGAGGCTGTATGATATTGTGTAAGCTCCCAAAATCATGACGATTAATTCATTGATAGTGTCGTTAAGGCGTATTGTACGTGGAGAAGGAAATCCCCGTAGTGCATCATATGATAAATGGAAATGGATAGAATCTGGAGAGGGCTCATCAGAGGTATAGGAAAAAGAAAATGGGGGAAATGGTGGTGGAAGAGGTTATGGGAGAAGTTCAGGTGAATCTATGGAATCTAAAGGGGATGGGTCTGAATCGGTTGATAAAAGAAGGAGAAATTATTTGGACTTGCAACGGTGACTGGGTGAAAACTTATTATCACACTAAAAACATAGGCCCTTGGAGTGGTGCTCTTGAATTTCGGCAGGGGTGAGGCGTTATATAGGGAATGGCATTTTAGTTGGTGGAGCTAGTAAAAAGGGAAGCTTAGGTAGTAGGAGGAGTTTAGGAAGATAGGTAAGGGAAGCTTTAGAGTCTAGCAATTTAAATTCGATGAGTTTGGCTAAACCAATAGCTTGAGAACTAGGGTAAGGGCGTAAAATAGCAAGTTTATTTTTTATATCTAGGTAAAGGCCAGAGATAAAACAGTTGAGGATAGAATCAGGAAATAACCTAGTCAAAAAATTGTATAGTCGTTCAAATTTAAGCTGATAGTCTATGATAGAGGTGGTCTGGCGGAGCTTGAACAATGTGGCTTAAGAATTTTCATAAGAAGACAGACCAAAACGAAGCTCCAATATACGTACAAAGGCATCCCAGGTAGTCAGTAAGTGATTGGATCGCAACCAATGGAACCAGCCAATAGCAGGACCTTGGAGATAAAAAGGAATAAGGGAAAGGCGTTGTTCATGAGGGATTTGAAACAAGTCAAAATACTATTCGGTTTGAGAAATCCAATCCAATGGGTTAGACTCATCAAAGAAGGAAAGATGGATTTTTGGGAGTTTAAGGGGAGCAGTGGGATGTGGGGGGTTGGTAAATGGGGTTGGGGTAAATGAAGAAGAACCTAGGTAGAGAGGATGGAATGTAGGCAATGAAAATTGGTGAGAAGCAGTGGGGGTGACAGATGGTGGCTGTTTGGGAAGCATTTCTGGTGGAGGGGTGGGATAGAAAATTGGGAGTGAAGGTCTGAAACATCTGCTGCCATGGAGTCCCAGCGGCTATTAACAAGCTTCAACAGTGAATCACAGCGGTTGTCGAAGTAGGTCTAAAGATCACGGAGCTGGGATGTAATGACAAAGAGGGCATTATTGGTGAATTTTTTAAATTTGTCACTGGGTTTGGGAGGCATGATTCAACGAAAGCACCAAATAATAGGAAGCAATAACTAAATTATTTCCCTTTTGAGCAGGGAAGGCTCCAGAAGTTTAAAGAAGAACAAGAAGATAAAATAAATGAACTAATTTTATCTGATTCCATTCATTGTATCACTACCCCTTTAATACAAAGGCGTGAATGGGAAAATATAGCATCAATGGACAAGTGTCCCGAATTCTATAACTAAATATTGATAGCTAGGCAAGGCTTTCTAACAATAATCTCTTAACCATTTGGGCCTTTGAATCTTCCTTTTGGGTCTAGCAGAAACTTCTTCAATTACTTCTTCTTCTTGGTTATGAGCCCCATTAGCAGAATTAGAAGGATCCAAATCCAAAACCGGCTCATGTGTATCACTTTACAACTTACTACTTTTCAAGCAGCAAATTCTCAACCTCCCTTCAATTTTAACTGATGTTCTAATCAATTTAAATCATGGACTCCACCCTCATCTTTACATATCACAATTAATTTTGATGCCTCTTGTATGTGAGATGATTCAATAATTGGTTTTGGGGTGGCTATTTGAGATGATAGGGGTAAGTTCTGCTATCTATAGGTTAGAAATTTTTAATGCTCATCAGATGGAATTTCTCAAATCTCAAGCTCTTCTTTTTGGGTTACAACTTACAAGGGATGCTTGCTTTTGATTGATTAAGGTGGAATTGGACAGTTTACTAGTTGTCACTAGTTTAACTCTGTTCAAGCAACGCTACTCTTCTTTTCATTTGTTATTGGAAGACATTTTATAATTGTCTAGTTCTTTTAATTTTATTTCCTTTTCTTATATTCCTAAATAGGAAAATAAGGTTGACTATTTGTTAGCTCAATGAGCATTAGGTCTTGATTCGAATGTTATTATCATGGAAACTATTCTAACCTGTGTTTTTGCTGCTGTAATGGACGATTTATCCTCTCTTTAATGTTTTATAAATTTTTTTTTCCTAAAAAAGGAAGTTCTATTGTACACTATAAATAGGCACACAATTTCAATAATTTATTCTCTGTTCATCATATGGTATCAAAGCTTGGTTTTGTCTAAGTTCTTATATTTTTCATTTAAAATAATACTTTTATTTTATTTATTTCTAATTTTTTTTTATTAGAGCTCAGTTTTGTTTGACTTATTTTGATTTTTTTTTTTTGTTTAAAGCAATACTTTTGCTTTTATCTGTTTTTGATTTTTTTTTTTTATCAAAACTAAATTCTGCATGAGTTATTTTATTTCTTTGTCTAACATAATATTTTTGTTTTATATGTTTCTAGTTTTTTTTTAGTATCAGAGTTTAGTTTCGTTTGATTTTTTTTCATTTCTACAATACTTTTGCTCTATTTATTTTTTTTTTCTTATCTTATCTTTCTCTACATTCTTGTTATTATCAAACTTTTTAGTAGTGGTGAGCACAGTCTGATTCGGTTTGGAAAATGCAATTCTACGGAAATGCTCCATAATATCAGAGATTTAAAAATTAAGGCTCTGGAATTGCTCCAAAATTTCGGTTCAATTCAGTTCAGAGATTAATTTTTCAGTTCAATTCGGTTCAGAGATCAGCTTTCCTCTGAATCAAAATTTTCAGTTCAATTCGGTTTAAAGATTGGCTTTTCCCAAATTAGAAAAAAATAAAAATACAATTCAAATCAAATTGTTAAACTATAAACTATTTCATAATTTTCTTATAAAATTAAATGGTTTTTGATATTTTATTTATCATTAATTTTTACAATACACTCTAATATGCCATAGAATTATTATATTTTTCTATGAAAACTTTATATAAATAATATATATCATATAATAATAATAACAACACCACAGCTATTAGAAAAAGTATATTACATTACAATTTTCTTATTGAAAATGAATTTAAATTTTTTAACAGAAATTATATTATAATATTTTGAAATGCTACTTGCTAATTTAATATATTTTTTTGTGATTTAAAATAATTTGATTGAGTAAATTTTTTTATTTCAAATAATTATATATATATATATATATATATATATATATATATATATATATATATATATATATATATATTTCTATTTCTATTAAATTATCAGCTCTAGTTTCGGTTCTTCGGTTTGGAACAATTCAGAGTGATTCGGAACAGATTTCGGTTCGGAGAATTTAAAATCTCCAAACCCGTCCCAATAAAAAATTTTGGGATAGTTCAGTTCAGAGAAAGTCAAGCGGTCAACAGAGATTTTTGATTCTGGAGATTTTCAATTCAGTTTTTTGGGACAGTTCAGGTTCTCCAAAACTCATGTTCATCCCTACTTTTTAGTTATATTTACTAACATATATCTATTTCTAAGAATTTTGTTGTGAAGAAAATTGATGTTTTGGTGCTTCTAACCTATTAACGTTGTTGCAATTTGAATTTAAGACTGCCCCTACTTCTAAATGATCTACTACTTCATGACTGTGTAATCTTGAAACTCTTTTACAGCAGGTTCATTGTTTTAGTTTTTTCTATTTTGCTATCTTATCTCACTCTAGATAGTATTAGTCTTCTATCAGTATCATCAACAAATTAGATAATATCATCGGTAATCATATAGTAGATATATTCACCAAATCTCATCTTTAAAGTTGTTTTTAAGAACCAGTTACCAAATTCAAGTGACACCAATAATGTCATATTGAATTTAAAGGAAGTGTTAATGTAAATATAACATAATTGTAAAAATTTCTTTCTACTGTAAAGATTTTTATATTTCTTTCGATTGTAAATATTTATATATTTCTTTCTTTTATTTATACATTATAAATAAGTATCTTTTTATAATTTTTAAGACACAATTATGAAAAATATTTAATACATATAATTTTAATATTATATTCTCTATTTATAATGAAGAAAATATTTATTAATTTGAAGTCCTCATGAGTGTATTTAGTCCTCCTTTCTTAAGAGTTTCATTAGTACCTATTAGCTGTTTGTTGTTTTGCCAAAAATCCAATACAGAATCTTCAAAAACCATAATAGATTAACATCATAACATGGAATTGCCATGGCTTAGGCAGTCAGAAGACCATAAGAGTCATGAAAGAACTCATCAATAAACATAAACCACAAATGGTGTTCTTAGTTGAGACTAAACAAGAGCAGTAGAATTTAGAAACAATAAGACTCAGAATTGGCTTCTCCAAAGGCGTATACTACGATCCTGTGGGGCGATTTGGAGGTCTAGCTCTTTAACGGAATGATGAATGGGATATCCAAATCAACATCAAAACGGATAATTATATTGATGTCCATATAAAGTACTGCAAAAAGTGGCACTTTACTAGAGTTTATAGCGCACCAGATTAAAGAGACAGATTAAGAGTCTTGGACAAAATCAAAGGAATATCGGCTACTAATACTCTTCCCTGGTTAATTATAGGAGATTTCAACACTTATGCTAAACCTAGTGACAAATTTGGTGATAATCAAGTATGATGGGCATAAGTATCTCAATTCAATGACTTTATGTAAGCTTGCACACTTCTGGACCTAGGTTTTAAATGAGTAAGGTTCACATGGCATAATCGATGAACTAATAACAATTCCATTATGGCTAGATTGGATAAAGCATTAGCCATAGTGGGATGACAAATTTTGTTTAAACACGCTATAGTTATTCATGAAGATTTCCTTAGATCGAACCATTGACCACTAGTCATCCAACCTGAAAAAAAGGCTAAAAAGAAGAAATTGCAGTTTCAAATATGAAATCAAGTGGAGTAAAGAAGAGGAAAGCAAAGCAGTCATAAAGCAAGGATGGGAGAAGGAAATAAGTTTAAGAGTGGATGTCTCTATAACATAAAGATTACATAACTATGCCCAGGATTTAATGTAATGGAGTAAGGGTAAATTTACGGCACTTCAAAACTAAAAAAAAGTCAGTAGTTTATAAGAAAAAGACTACAATACAGAAGCAAAAGAAGAGAAAAAGCTATAAGGAAAGAATTATATGATCTCTAAGTGAGATAAAAACTATATTGGAAATAGAGCTCACGAATAGACTAACTCAAGGAAGGAGACAAGAACTCAAAATTCTTTCATATGTCAATAGTTTAAAGACACTAGAGAAATTAACTTGTTCGAATTAGAAATGAAAAGGGAGAATGGATCTCGAATGAAAGGAGAATTAAATGGGAAATACAATAATGGTTCTCCAACCTTTACAAAGCAGAAATAAATGTGTTCCAGGACCAAGTTCTCAACTATATTCCAAGAGTGGTGAGTGAACAAATTAATCATAGTTTGCTGGCACCCATTCAGGATGAAGAGGCAGTGTTTCGATTGGGCAAAATGAAAGCTTCATTTTTAGGCTTTGTTTTTCAAGAAAATTAGGAATTGGTAGGGGCAGAGGTTTTGTGAATGGTTAAAGAGTTTTACTCAACAGGCAGTATGAGACCTAGTATAAATAAAACCATATTAGTGCTTGTGCCAAAAGTCAAAAATCTAAAATTTATCAAAGGTTGACCCATCAGCTGCTATAACTTTATCCATAAGGTAATTTCTAAAACTACAGTTGATAGATTGAGAAAATGGATGAACCCCCTTATTTCACAATTTCAAATAGCTTTTGTCCCAAATCGAAGCATCCAAGAAATTATTATCATAGCCCATGAAGCTATACATGCTATGAATGGAAAGAAAAAAAGGGTAGAGTATGCAATGTACCTATCAAATTAGACATGCAGAAAGCCAATGATAGGTCAATTAGGAATACTTGAAATTGGTTCTATGGAGAATGGGGAATTCTGTTAGTAATGTTAGAAAAATAGAACTCCAAAACTTGAAAAATCTGCTCCAAAACATGTATGATTCCCACTTTCCTAAAGGCAATATTTGTGGTGTGAAATTTACCTCTAGGATAGAATGAATCCTTTATGAAAAAAATTTTAATTGTATTTTTGTAGAGAATTCAAATAATTTTCCAAGGTTCATTCATGCAGCAAAATAACCTTGGTATTTATAGAAGATAAATGGTTATTAAAACTTTTGGCAATAGTCATGTCTTTTTATTCAGAAAAACATGTTCCTTGCAAATGGTCATATTTATTAATCTCAAATAGACATGATTAGACATGTTTCTTTAAAACAATCATGTCTATTCATCTAACATGCATATTTCTTGGCAAATAGTCATGTCTATTAGTCTTAATAGACATATTTCTTGGAAATGGTTATATCCATTTGTCTAATAGACATGTGTCTTAGAAATCTTCATGTCTATTATTTTAAGAGATATGTTGTTTACCAATAGTCATGTCATGTATTGCCAACAGTCATGACTCTATTTTGAAAATGTTCAACAATCCCCGCCATTTTCAAAATAAAAAAAAAAATTGCAAAAGAGACTTTACTCTCTGCTGCCTTGGCAGCAAAATCTTCTATGGTAGCCAAGAGAAAGGGAAAGAGAGGTAGAGAGGATTTTCTCTCTGCTGCCCTGGTAGTAAAATCTGCCATATCAGCTAGCAAAGAGGATATTCTCTCTATTGCCCTAGCAGCAAAATCTGCCTAACAATCTAGAGGCAATATTTTCACTTTGTTTTATTGAAATCTGCATCCATGGCAACCTTTAGAGAATTAACAACCAATACGTCAAATTGGATCGATTCTCTACAAAAATACCATTAAACAAATTTTCATAAAGGTTTCATTGTATCCTAGAGGCAAATTGTACACCATAAATATTGCCTTTAGATTGTTAGAAAAATAGAACTTCAAAACTTAAAAAATCTACTCTAAGGCATGTATGATTCCCACTTTCCTAAAGGCAATATTTGTGGTGTACAATTTGCCTATAGGATACGATAAACCCTTTGTGAAAATTTATTTAATGGTATTTTTGTAGAGAATTTAAATAATTTTTCAAGGTTCATTCTTGCAACAAACCAACCTTAGTACTTATAGAAGATGAATGGTTATTAAAACTTTTAGCAATAGTCATGTCTTTTTATTCAGAGAGACATATTCCTTACAAATAGTCATGTTTATTATTCTCAAATAGACATGTTTCTTGAAATAATCATGTCTATTCATCTAACATACATATTTTTTTTACAAATAGTCATATCTATTAGTCTTAATAGACATGTTTTTTGAAAATGGTTATATCCATTAGTCTAATAGACATGTATCTTAGAAATCCTCATGTCTATTATTTTAGTAAATATGTTGTTTACCAACAATCATCTCATTTATTGCCAACAGTCATGTCCCTTATTTAAAAATACATGACTCTATCTTGAAAATGTCCAAGTAATACAATATGTTAAAACAGTTGAGTACTCAATTCACCTACATGAAGAAGTTCTTAAAATTTTTAAGCCTGGTAAGGGCCTAAGATAAGGTAATCCATTAACATTGTACCTCTTCTTTTTTATAGGAGATGTTCTCTCCGAAATGTTCTCAAAAAGTGCAGCGATAGGAAGAATCCAGGGATATAAAATCACCGGAAGAAATGCAACTCTAACTCATCTTTAATTTGCTAATGACAATTTACTATTTGTTGAGCAATAGTTTTGGAAGCCAACAATATTAACTAGGTTCTTAAAATGTACTTCCTTTCTTTTAGGTAAAAAGTAAATTTTGATAAGTCAAGGATCATATTTGTAAGAAATATTGTATAATCAGTTAAGCAATGAATAGCTAGGTAACTAAAAATTGAAGAAACTAGGGCTGTATCCAAGTATCTAGGAACCCCCTTTGAATGGGGAAAATCTAAAACCCAATTCTGTAATGCTATATGTGAAATGGTTATACAAAAGGTCCAAGGGTGGAGAGTGAAAGTTTTATCTCAGATAGGTAAAGATTTTATGATCAAAGTAGTGCTCTAAGCTATTTCTACTTATATTATGTTAGTTTTTAAACTTCCTCAATCTATCATTAGAAGATTAGAATAAATGGTTAATAAATTTTGGTGGTATCAAGATACTTTTGTAAATAAAAATGCATAGGGTTACCTAGCAGACTCTAACTAAAAATAAGTAAGAGGAGGGTTTAGTTTTTAGACCTAAGTCTCTTTAACATAGCTCTTCTCGCTAAGTAAAGTGGGCGATTGTTACAAAATCCTTACTCTTTTTGTACAAAACTCTTAAAAAATATCTACATTCCTCACTCATATTTTAAGAATGCTAAATAAGGTTATAGACCATCATAGGTTTGGATTAGCATTTTCATAGGCTGAAGTTTGGTAATTGAGGGTAGTAGATAAAACAACAACTTAGGTTCCCAAGTCAATATATGGAGAGATAGATGGGTACCAAGCTTGCCAGCATTCTCTATTAGCACCATAGTACTAGATAATACACTTTATCTACTAGTAAAGAATCTTATTAACCATGAACAAAGATTATAAAAGTCAATAAATGCAGCAATATATGGGTACCAAGCCTGCTAAGAACAGAGACAATGGAAGTTTGAAATTTTATAAGAGCTCTGTATAAAGCCATTGAAAAGATTCCAGTTACAAAGAGAAATTGTAATGATAGTGATTCAGACCAACTAGCTCTACAATTCTTAGAACGACTTGATAGTAAAAGTGTGGCCTTTATGCATTGTAGTACTTTCAAGAACCATAACGTTTGACTCTGAATAAGTTATGGACCCCATAATATATCAAATTGAAGCTAGTTCAGAGATCCATATGGCGTTTTATTAGACGGGCCCATTGTAACCACTTTTAGGGCCCAAATTTGACTGTTTATGGCTATTTTGGGGGCTTTAAAGTTTTATGTTCATTTTTTATGTTATTTTGTTAGACTTTTTATTAAGTTATGATTATGGTCATTCTTTGTAGGGTTTTTTTTTGTGAACCTATAAATTTATCTTATTCAGATGTGTGGGGAGTTAGTTTTTGTTGATCAAAAAAATTTTCTTTAATTTTCTCTAAATTTCAATTCTTGATTGAACTCGACTTTTGATGCCTATTATTCTGGTATTTATATGAATCAACAGATAATAGAAAATTAATTTTTGGTATTCCTATACAAATTAATATATCTCAATTTATACATAGGCTTCCACTATGTCAGTTGGAATCAGAACAGTCATGCTGCCTAGGAGACAATAATATATCAAAAATGTTTATGAGCATGAGATGGAATAGAGGGTTTATGAGATGATTGATGATCAGTTTGAGTAGATAATGGAACAGCTGACAGAGAGGATGAATGCAGTTTTGGGCAATTAGAATAGAGGCAATCCAATTCAGTGCAATAACAACCTATGAGAAAACTCAAATATGGAGGGTAGTGACGATAAGGAGGAGGATGGGTACTATAAAGAGGCACCACGTAGGCATCGTAGGGTAGCAGTGGAAGATGATAGGAGAAGGTGGGAAACAGGAATGCAGACTAAAATTCCTGAATTCCATAGTAGTCTACAACCGAAAGAGTTCCTTGATTGGATAGCCACGGTTGAGGAAATCTCAGAGTTTAAGGGGGTACCAGAAGATAAACGGGTGCCTTTGGTGGCAACCAAATTGTGAGGGAGGGTGACAGCATGGTGGCAGCAGCTGAAACTGACTAGAATCAGATTGGGTAAGTCTAAAATTACTACCAAGGAGAAGATTAAGAAGCACGTGTGAACTGCCTTTTTACCATATAACTTTCAGAGGCTGATGTACTAGAGATTGTAGAATCTAAAGCAAGGCACTCGATCGGTGGATGATTACACCATATAATTTTACCAATTGATTACTAAGAATGAAATTCAAGAGATAAAAGATTAGTTGGTGGTGTGATATATTGGGGTTTGAAAGTTTTAATTCAAAACACTATCAACATGTTTGATCCAGTCTCCGTGTCTACTGCCCATCAGAGAGCTTTAATGGTTAAAAAACAAACATAATACGTTGGTAATTCATTCAACACCGGTACTGGTGGTAGTGGGACGAGTGGTGGTGCTAGTACTACTGGTAGGGTAGTGGCTGTAGTAGCATGAATCGAGCTTGATGTGGTTTTAATAAAAGTGTTCAGGGAACAGGACAATTCAGCAAAGGAGCTAGCAGTAGTAGCATAAAATGTTTTAGCTGTAGGGAGGCCGGGCACTGGCAGTCTGAGTATACAAAGACTGCAGGTAATAAGGCTTTATTTGTTAAGGTTGATAATTGTGAGGAAGATGAAGTAGATTAAGGGAGATTCACATCAACCAAAAATGGATTAAGTGAAATTTTAAAAATTTTAACCACATGCAACTCTTACATGAATACTAGAATCTCACCTAGCCCAAGATCACATCATAAGAATATTTATATGACTAAAAATATGTATCATGGACAATATTTTTAAAATAACAAATAACACAAAGAATCATAAGCCAAAAGTCCTACAATCTAAGAGTTTAGTAATACTTACAAACTCCTAAAGTGTGTAGTATGCTTGACAAGCTTTAAGTTGTTGTGATCTATAAACTCTAAGCTCTTCAAATGTGAAGCCTTTAGCTTGAAACACACAAGTTGCTCCATTGAGATATCAAGGATGGTGGAGAACTACCCGCAAGCCTCTCTTCTTGAAGATGACCCAAGAAACTTGCTAGAACTTCTCCAAACTTGAATGTGTAGGACTTTGTAGCAACCTCCAATGGATGTTAATAATGGATATATGTTTGTACAATTCTTGTACAACAATGGTCTTTAGCTTAAGAGCTCATAACACTTGTGATTTTATTATTCTCTACACTTATTTGAGAAGAAAGAAGAAGATGATATCTTAACTCTTCAAAATTTCTTATTTTTCTCTCTATATTGTAATAATAAAAACAAAAAGCTCTCTAATGTGCATTTTTTTTTATCTCTACAAAATCCACTAACTTAAAGACATGCATATAATAAGACACTCAAGCTATATGCATATGTACTTTTGAGTGTCTCACACTTTAACTATATGCATGCATAGCTTTTTGCTTAGGTGGCCTTGTTTTTTAAATAGGTGAGATTAGTTTGGTTACAAGTATAACCTTAGTCTTTGACTTCATTAACACTTAATGAGTTGGGCTAAGGTCTTGGGCTTGTTTAACTCTTAAACAAGGCTCATATATATACCAAACTAATTAAAACAACTCATAGGCTTATTTAACTCTTAAATAAAGCCCAAATCTTATCCATCATATTTAATCCTTATGGTCCATCTCATGGCCTATATTCATACTACAATTAGAGGTAAATGTCAATTTAGTCCTTGAACTTAATATCACATATTAAATCAAGTACAAATTATTATTTAATTAATCACAATTAGTCCTAACCTTTGAATTTAGATTTCGGGATATGCTAGATCCCCGCACATGTGCAAATTCAATTTAATTAATTAAATTAGTTAATTAAACTCTTTAATTAATAATTAAATTAATAATTATCTTCATTAGTGCAACTCTTATGTGTATGACTTACTAGGTTCAAGTCAAATTGGCAATAGAAAATAATATTAATGCTTAATATTATGGAAACACCTTTTCATTCTAAATGTGAAAATCTCAATTAATCACATTTAGTTCCTATAAGTCGTGAGTGACCTCTAACATCAATGTCACGACTACCCAATTAAAAATGAATGGTTTCCATAGATTCATAAGAACCATAAAATATAATTACTGTGTACTAAATATCCCTTTATTACAAGATCCCGATATTAGCTAGAGTCATGGTTTAGTCAAACTCTAATTATCTCAATCATATGACCTAATCTTTAGTTCAATTCTTGATAAAATACGACTATTACTAGAAATGCTTTTTTGAAATGCTTTTCGGGTAAGTCGAGTTTGACTTGGCCAGGTACTTATTCATTAACAATAACTTAGATAGCATAGCATCGTATCTCGATTCACTCTAGGTAATGAATTCTACTTTGGACAATCACTCATCCCTACATATAACCGACTAGAGCCACCACACACCATATACCCATACATGACTAGCACAAGTATGTAAGCGGTAACAAACTCTAACCAGCCATATGTAGATGACTGTGTCGCCTCAAGTCAAAGAACTATATGCACTATTATGTCCATGATTATGATTGTTGATAAAAGTGAATTTTCATACAATTACAAATCTTATGTCACAGTTCGGTCCACCCATCACATGAGTATCCACATGTCTATTCTGATATCTCATGTCAAGTAGCATAAGACTCACTACCTCCCACTATCGATATGATATACCGATCAAGGAAAATAGACAGAGGTAATAGTCTAATGATTAATACTACCCTTATATTAATCCAATGACTATGAATATTTATAGTATATGTACTAAATGAGTTTGTCACTCATATTATTGACACATGATAATAAGCTCATTTAACATAATACTAAAGGGTAAATATTTAAATAAACTTAACATTTAATTCAAATGGATATTATTTTATTACCAATCGAGATAAAAGTACAATATCATCATATAAGAATGGCACTAGGGCACATCTATACTAACAATCTCCCACTTTCTATAGCACCATTCACTATAATATTTAATGCCCATCTTCTTAAGATGTCGGTCTAACTATAGTTGAGTGAGTGCTTTAGTTAGTGGATCAACCACATTATCGGTTGAAGCTACCTTTTGTATGAGCACATTGCTCTTTCTAACAAGTTCTCTGATAACATGATAGCACCTTTCTATGTGTTTGGATTTCTGGTGAGACCACGGTTCTTTTTCCAATGCAATGGCTCTATTGTTGTCATGGAAAAGAGGGACTATCGACTCAATGGAAGGAACAACTCCTAGTTCGGTGATGAATTTCCGTATCTAAATAGCTTTCTTAGTAGCATCTGATGCTCTGTAGTAGAATCAGCGATGATACTCTACTTGGAATTCTACCAGCTGACTTTACCTCCATTATAGGTGAATACAAACCCGGAGATAAACTTTTTATCATTCACATCTGACTGAAAGTCAGAATCTGTGAAACCTATAAGCTGTAAGTCACTTTCTCCATAAGTCAAGAATAAATTCTTAGTCCTTCTCAAGTACTTAAGGATAGCCTTTACCGCCACCCAATGCTTCAAGCCTGGGTTGGATTAAAACCTGCTAGTCACACTAATAACATAGGCAATATTAGGCCTAGTACACATTATGGCATACATTAGGTTTCCTATAGCTGGAGCATAAGGAACCTTGGCTATTTCCTCCATCTCCTCGGGTGTTTTAGGCGACATCGCCTTGAATAGGTGGATACTATTTCTAAATGGCAATAATCTTCTCTTGGAATTAAGCATATTGAACCTCTTCAATACCTTTTCCAAGTAGAGACTTTGGGATAAGTCTACCATTCTTTTTAATATATCTCTATAGACTCGAATTCTAAGAATATAAGTACATTCTCCTAAGTCTTTCATTGAGATGGTCTTAGACAACCATAGCTACACAAATGTAAGCATACCAACATCATTACCAATCAAAATAATGTCATCCACATACAAGACTAAAAATGTGAGTTGACTCCCACTAACCTTTTTATAACCACATGGCTCATTCTCATTCTTAATGAAACTATAAAAATGGATAGCCTCATCAAAACGATGATTCCAGCTCCTTGAAGCTTGCTTTATACCATAAATTAATCTATTAAGCTTGTACACTTTTGAGCCATCTTCGAAATCAAAACCCTTGGGTTGCTCTATGAAAATCTTTTCCTCAACATAACCATTAAAGAAGGTGGTTTTGAAATCCATTTACTAAACTTTATAATCATAGTGTTCGGCTATAGCAAGAAGAATCCGAATGGATTTAAGCATGGCTATCGGCGAAAAGGTCTCCTCATAGTTGACCCTTTGCCTTTGGTGAAACCCTTTCGCTACAAGCCTAGCTTTATAGGTATTAACCTTCCCAACTACATCAATCTTTCTCTTGAAGAACCATTTACATCCTATAGGTACTATACCTTCAAGAGGATCAATAAGTGTCCAGACTTGGTTTGCATATATGGAATCCATTTCAGCCTTCGTTGCTTCAAGTCATCTTAAAGAATCTTTATCTGATAAAGCTTCTTTATATATAGTAGGATCATCATCATGATTGTTTTCTTTATGAACATGCAACTTTTGGACATCATGGAGAAAACCATATTTCTTTGGTGGATAAGATACCCTACTGCTCTTTCTAAGAGTTGGTGTGATGACACCTTCGATTGGAATAGGCTCTTGGGGTTGATCAATATCCATTTAATCAATTTGTTGGGCTTCCTCAGATGACTCCTCATCAAACATTATCTTCCTTTTTTTACCACCTTATTTAAGAAACTCTTTTTCAAGAAATATAACATCTCTACTTATAACAACAACTTGTTAAGTAGGAATATAAAAGCAATATCCTAAACTATTTTTAGGATATCCAACAAACCTTCCTTTAATTAATTTTATATCTAAATTGTCTGATTTTAATGTTTTGATAAAGGTTGGACATCTTCAAATCTTAACATGCTTAAGACTTGGTGCCCTACCATGCCATATCTTATATGGTATAGTAGAAACAGACTTGGATTGAACATATTTAAGGATATAGTAGACTGTATAAAGTGCATAACCCCTAAGTGAAATACAAAGATTGGTATAGCTTATCATTAAATGTACCATATCTAATAAGGTATGATTTCACCTCTCGGATATACCATTCAATTATGCTATTTTCGGCGGTGTAAATTGTGATATAATGCCATAATCCTTAAAGAACTCAATGAACTCAGTACTTAAGTATTCACCTCCTCGATTTGATTGTAGGATTTTAATACTTTTTCCGATTTAGTTTTCTACTTGGGCTTTGAACTCTTTGAACTTTTTAAATGATTCACTTTTGTTCTTCATAAGAAACAAATGTCTATACCTTAATAGATCATCTATAATGGTTATGAAATAGTAGAAACCACCTCTAGCCCTTTCCATTTGTCCAATAAATGGTAGTCTAGTCATCTTTCCTTGAAGACATGCCTCACAAATTGAATTAGATGGAGACTCTAAGATTTCTAAAAATTCCCGTCTTTTCTAACTTTGTGATCTTATCCTCCGTAATATGACATAATCTCAAGTTCGACAAATATTTGGAATTAAAGGTATTTTCAATTAGCAAAGTATTTACAACATTTGGAGGCTCAGTGTTATTGGACATATTATCAACATAATATAAACCATATAATAAACAATCCATGCCTACTAATTAATTTTCAAAATAAATTTCACATACATCTCTACCAAAATAGAATTCATGACCCCTACTAGTCAAACTAGAGATAGAGATAATGTTTTTACAGGCATTAGGTACATATAATACATCCTCTAATAATAAAATATGATTATATAAATCAATAGAGGTAGATTCTATAGCCTTGGTGGAACACTTGCTGCATCTCTAAGCTTTAAGGTCACCTCATTAGGCCTTAACCTTCTCTCAGTTGCTAGATCTTGTAAGGATAAACTGTTGGGTTACGGGCAGAATATCTCAATCGGATTGGAACATGAACGCAGCAGAAATTAAAATTTTATAACCTTTAACCCACCAAGGATCACATGCGTTTCATAAAAATCGAAGGAAGGGTAAACGAAACTTACCTCTTGTAGATCGATTCGTCAAGCCTTCAGATACTACGTCTTGGTTTATTCGGATCTTCAAAGGTGCTGCCTTTCTGAAAAAATGACCACCCTCTACAAGTATCCACACACGAACAAACAAAACCAACGATCTTGTTGAATGCTAGTTCAAATTCATTTTTCTCAAAAACGAATCTAGGGTTTTTCTTTTCTCTCTCAATGTTTTCTGTTTTCTCAATGTAAAGACGACCAAAAATATATATATGACGCACTCTTAAATAACCCTTACATATAATCCATATATATATATTAGTCTGCTAGGGTTTTAGTCAAAAATGAATTTTTAATTATTATATATTTAAAACTCTTTTAAATAATAACAATTTAAATTCAAATCCTTGTCAAATAAGGAATTTTTTTTTTTTAGCTAAATCCTTATTAAAAATCCTTTACATATTATTTCCTTATCCAATAAGAAAATATAATAAATTAATTATTTGTCATAATTTAAAATACGAATTTAAATTTTCCCAAAATTAAATTCGAATTTAAATAATAACTAATTATTTGTTTAAATTATGAATTTAAATTTTCTCAAAATTAAATTCCAATTTAAATAACAACTAATTATTTGTTTAAATTACGAATTTAAATTTTCTCAAAATTAAATTCGAATTTAAATAACAACTAATTGTTATTTGTAATTTAAAATAATCTCATCATTTTAAATTACTACAGAGAGTGAAAAACCATAACTGTTGTTATTTGTTC
>CATIWO010269467.1:0-13374 GCA_949673435.1 Macaranga tanarius | reverse complement strand
CTAGATTAATATTTGTCTCCTAATGCATTTTTATATGGGCCATGAGATGGACCTTGTATATTAATAAAGATGGACTTGATATGGACTTATTATGTATGGGCTTTATTTAATGAGTTTGAATTAGCCTATAAGTTGTCTTATGATATGGAGTGGGCATTCTCTAAGTGTAGAGAAGCCCATATGCCCATAACCTTAGCTCATATCCATTAAGAATTAATAATATCAAGGCTTAAGTTATCCATATAACCAAACACCACCCACTCGCTTATAAACCAAAGCCATGCATATAGATAGAGTATGAGATACTCAATCTATCAAATGCATGTAGCTTGAGTGTGAGACACTTAAGTTATTATTATTATTATTATTATTATTATTATTATTATTATTATTATTATTATTATTGTTATTATTATTATTATTATTATTATTATTATAATATTAGTTTTGTTTAAGTTAGTGGAGAGTGTAGATACAACACACTTATGCCATTTGCACATTTGAGAGCTAATTTGATATTCTTACAAAAGAGAGAACAAGGCTAGAGAGTGTCTTCTTCATTCGTTTTTTCTTTAAGTGTAGAGAATTCAAATATACACAAGTGTTGTATACTTTCTACTAAGAGCCATTGGTGTACAAGAGTTGTACTACTTCAAGTCCATCATCCATTGGAGGTTGCTTCCTTGTTCCATACATCCAAGCTTGGAGAGGTTCTTGCAAGCACCTTCGGTCTAAAGAGGAGAGGCTTGTGGCTAGAGCTTCACCATCCTTGGAGGTCTTCCTTGATCAATCCGTATATTTCAAGCTAGAGGCTTCATATTTAGGGAGTTAGGAGCATGTAGATCAATATCAACTAAAGCTTATCAAACATACTACTAACTTAGAGTTTTGTAAGTGTTACCAAACTCTTGATTGATAGGTCTTTTGTTTTGATAACATGATTTGGTTGTTTGTTATATGAATGTTGTCCTTGATGCATGTTTAGTTATGTATTTTCCATGTGATATGATCTATGGGTATGGATGTGTTTTTTGTTTGATGCAAATATTGCATGCAATCAAAATTTTTAAATTCTACATTTTTGGTTGTTGCATAATCACACATTCCTTCATAAGAATCAAGTGGTCAAACACTTAATAACAATGTTGCGAAGAAACATGAACTAGCAATGATATTAAATTATTCGAACAAGTTTGCACTAAGGATTATAAATTAAATACAAGTAGTGATGCCTTGTTTCATAGATACTCTTATTGGAATTGCTCTAGGATGGACGATCCAATAGGGTGTCGGCGTGGTGTGGTGTCGTAATCCCCACCCCCTCGACACCCCTATTGGATCGTCTATCCCAAGGCAATTCCAATAAGAGCATCTTGAAACAAGGCATCACTAATTTTATTTTATTTATAATCCTTAGTGCAAACTTGTTCGAATAATATAATATAATTGCTCCTTCATGTTTCTCCACAACATTGGTACTTAATGTTTGATCACTTGATTCTTATGGGTATATACAGAACTAATCCTTTTTAAGCAATTGCATAGTAACATCTATCCAATAATACCTTAAGAACATTTTGAGATTGGCAAGTGCTAAGCTATAATAAACACACCAAGTACATTTACATACATTTATACATAAATAACTTTAAATAGACAACTACATAGAGGTAATGTTAGGATACAACTTATAGTATTTACAAATAAGTGTGCTAAAATAGATTTATTGTATCCTACTTCTAGCTAGTAACCTTACAATACCAAAAGTACAAGAAACCAAAAGAATACTCCAGCTTAAACCATTATCACTAGTTCATGAAAAAAAAATTTGTACATCAATATTGGTATAAAAGAAACCCTCACTACAAGGCACTCATGCTCAGTGTGAACCTCCTTAATAATAGAGTGTTGGCATGGAGTGTTTGCTGGCTCTAAAATAACTCTCAATGATAACTCCACCCCTCGGTCATGACATAGGCAAAATCAAAGTATAATCTCATCTCTTCTAGTCTTTTAATACATTATAATCCAATGACAAGCCATTTGCTAGTACAACTTATGAAACAACTAATGATTTGGAAAGTAAAGTGAATGTGAGTACTTTTGTAGGAAAATACTCAGTGAGTGAACTTATAATAAACCATAGAAATAGAATAGCAACACTATCAGGTATAAGTATCATCAATAGGATAAGTATGCACAATAAAAAATGATAGTCAAATATTTTAAAGAGTTTATACCAAACGATATTAGTTATTGCCCATGAGTATATATGCCTTCACTAAGTTTTCATTTATATGAAATTAACATATCACTACATATTTTACAATGTTCATATTTCAAGCATTTTAGCCATTGCATTAGAGTTACTTCTCAAAGTGTAATCAACATTTTTAAATTGTAGTAAGGATTTTACTAATGCCTTGTGAACATAATTTCATGTCGTATATACATAATGCGTAATAAATTATGCTTTGCTTGTATTCAAAACATTCATTGTCTCAAACTTCTTTGGTGTTAGTGTTAAAGATTGGTCACTTATGGATATAGAGCACATATGTATATAGAGCTTAATATCACATATTCGAGTCTTAATATCTCTTTCATATGTGGGTTAAAGCATTAGAAATTGAACAATATATGTTTAGAGAATAGAGTCAAATATACGAGAGAATATCATTGTGCGGGTTGCCATTCTACACATAAAATGTTCATCAAATTACTGTGCATACAACGGCTCATCAAGAGCACCACTTAGATTCACCCTAAAAATATATTAAATCTCAAGCATTGTCCCAAAGGGAATTATTACAAACATGGCCATAACATCTCAACGCATCATTCACCAAATCTTAAGTAATAATTTTCATCAATTCTTTAGATTGTCGTACCTATTAGTATCGATGTGTCGTACAATTTTCATCAATTCTTTAGATCTTAAGTAACGTAATGACATTCTTGTATGATGACATTGTACTTTTATCCCGATTAGGAATAAAATAATATTCATTTAAATTAAATGTTAAGTATATTTAAAAATTTACCCTTTAGTATTATGTTAAATGAGCTTATTATTAAGAGTTAATAATATGAGTGACAAACTCATTTAGTACATATACTATAAATGATCATAGTCATTGGATTAATATAAGGGTAGTATTAATCCCCAGACTATCACCTCTATCTATTTTCCTTGATCAGTATATGATATCGATAGTGGGAGGTAGTGAGTCTCATGCTACATAATATGAGATATCAGAATAGACATGTGGATACTCATGTAATGGGTGGATCGAACTGTGACATAAGATATTTGATTGCATGAAAATTCACTTTTGTCAACAATCATAATCTTGGACATAATGGTGCATATGGTCCTTTGACCTGAGTCGACATGATCATCCATATGATTAGGTAGAGTTTGTTACCGCTTACATACTTATACTAGCCATGTATAGGTATATGGCGTGTGGTGGCTCTAGTCAGTTATATATAGGATGAGTGATCGACCAAAATAGAATTCATTCCTGGAGTGAACCGGGATAAGATCTTATGCTAGCTAAGTTATTCTTAATGAATAAGTACCTGGCTAGGTCAAACTCGACTTACCTGAAAAGAATTTTAGTGCTAGAAAAGAGTTTCTAGTAATAGTCGTGTTTTATGGAGAATTGAATTGAAGATGAGGTCATATGATTGAGGCAATTAGAGTTTAACTAAACCATGACTTTAGTCAATATCAGGATCTTGTAATGAAGGGGCATTTAGTGCATGGTAATTGTGTTCTATAGTTCTTGTGAATCTATGGAAATCATTCATTTTTAATTGGGTAGTCGTGACATCTATACTAAGGGTCGCTCATGACTTATGAGAACTAAATGTGATTAATTGGGATTTTTACATTTAGTATGGAAAGGTGTTTCTATAATATTAAGTGTGAATATTATTTTCCATTGCCAATTAGAGTGGCACACATAAGAGTTGCACCAATGATGATAATTATTAATTTAATTATTGATTAAAGAGTTTAATTAATTAATTAAATTAGATTTGCGCATGTGCGGGGATTTAGCATATCCCAAAATGCAAATTTAAAGGCTAGGACTAATTGTGATTAATTAAATATGAATCTGGACTTGATTTAATATGTGATATTAAGTTTAAGGACTAAATTGATATTTACCTCTAATTGTAGTATAGATATGGGTTATGAGATGGACCAGATAAGATTTGGTATTTATTTAAGAGTTAAATAAGCCCATAAGTTGTCTTAATTAGTTTTGTATATATATATATATATATATATATATATATGGGCCTTGTTTAAAAGTTAAACAAGTCTAAGACATTGGCCCAACCCATTAAGAGTTATTGAAGTCAAAGGCTAAAGTTATTCTTATAACCAAATTAATCCCACTTATTTAAAAAGCAAGGTCACCTAAGCAAAAAACTATGCATGTATACAGTTAGAGTGTGAGACACTCAAAGACACATATGTATGTAGCTTAAGTGTAAGACACTCAAACTCATACCTGCATGAAGTTTGAGTGTTAGACACTCAAGCTATTGTCATATGCATGTCTTTAAGTTAGTGGGTTTGTAGAGACAAAAACTATTGCATATTAGAGAGCTTTTTTTTTATATTCTTATACTATTGAGAAAAAAATAGAGAGAATTCTCATGAGTTAAGATATCATCTTCTTCTTTCTTCTTCATCTAAGTCTAGAGAGTAACAAAATCATAAGTGTTGTGAGCTCTTAAGAAAAAGGCCATTATTATACAAGAGTTATATAAACATAAATCCATCATTGACATCCATTGGAGGTTGCTACAAAGTCCTACACATTCAAGTTTGGAGGAGTTCTAGCAAGTGTTTTGGGTCATCTTCAAGAGGAGAGGCTTATGGGTAGTTCTCCATCATCCTTGAAATCTCATTGGAGAAACTTGTGTGTTTCAAGCTAGAGGCTTCACATTTGGGGAGCTTGGAGCTTGTAGATCATAATAATTAAAAGCTTGTCAAATGTGCTGCACACTTAGGAGTTTGTAAGTGTTTCTAAACTCTTAGATTGTAAGACTTTTGGCTTATGATGATTTATGTTGCTTGTTTTTTATTAAAATTTTGTCGATGATGCTTGTTTTTAGTCATGTAAATGTTCTTGTGATGTGATTTTGGGTTAGATGAGATTATACTATTCATGCAACAGTTGCATGTGGGTAAAATTTTTAAAATTTTGCTTAATCCGTTTGGTTGCTATGAATCTCCCTTCAGTACCCCATGTATGGTCTTACATCAATTCTTGATTAGGTGAAATGTAGTACCCTAGACACTGTAACCTTAACATGTCCCGAACATGGTCTTACTACCTTTAAACATCCAAAGGACGTGTGCTCAAATTATTCTCTTTAACATTCTTATAGTTGCATTATTAAACATGTTCATTTCTTGCTTTCATCATATTTTTCATAGAAACCTTCAATTGACAAAAAAATTTGTTTTAAAGTTAGGTTTTGAATGTGTTTTAGATTCATTCCCTTGATTTAGAATGATATTTATATCAATTATGGACGTTCAGAAAGAATAGAATATTAATCAAGTTACATTTATGAAATTAGTAGTTCATGAATTAGCATTTGATGTATAATTTGTTGTTCACTTAAAATGTGGAGTCTAAAATCAAGAAATATCTATAGAAAGTAAAGGGTTTTAATATTTTGGAAAGGAATCCCTAAAGTTATTTAGGTTTTAAAACAATTTTGGATTGATTCGGAATAGAATGAAGCTTAATGAGACATGGTTTCAAGTAAGTTACTTATAGGTTAACTATTCCCATTTCAACTTTAGCCCAATTAAATTAATGGTTTTGAAGCGGTTATTTTAGGTACTCAGAGGTTACTTTCAAACTAGGTTTCTTCTGGGCATTATCTAGTTTAAGGTAGGCTTATAAAGTGAAAAAAAATGGTTGTCTGGGGGTGCACAGCCACGTTGTTTTGGAGCACAACTGAGCCTGAGAGTTCAAAAGGGTTTTTTGGGGCTACACAAGAAAGCAAAGAGTCGTACAAGGCAACCACATAGCCGTGCTTGCCAAAAATTAGCCTTGTACCACTTTTAGCTTTTGCATATATTTCATTACCAAAAGTTTGTATAACTTAAACATATTGATAACCATAATATTACACACATTTTAAAACACTTTGGAACTTCTTTAAGGTATTAAAACATCATTTTAATTTGGGATTAATTATCAACAAATCTCCAAGTTATGCACATATAGTTTCCTCAATTTAGCACGTTTTATATTTCAATAAAATTAACTAAGAATTGAGCTCAACAAAAGAAGACTATAGCTAAATTTATTCCCAATGAAACAACATCAAGAATAGCAAAGGTTCATGTCAATAAGAGGCTCAAATCGAATAAGCAAGAGTAAGAACTCAAATGGCTCAAGAAAAGAACCAACGAAGGGTTCAAGAAGGATTTTGTTTACCCACCATTACTTCCATCCATCCCTTGCCTTTTTCAATAATTATAGACTTTCTTTGATGTGTCTTGAAAGTCCTTAAACATGAATTTACATATTCTAAGTAAACTAAACTCAAACACCAAAATCTCTACATACTTATACGTCCTTCCATCCTAGTAGCTATCTAATATAATCAAAACTTGACTCCTATCACTCTAATGTTCAATTAAACTTCAAATGCTACATGGAACTATATAATTCATAAATTTAAAAAATAAAATATTTACATCAACTATCAAATGAAAGATTGAAGCTAAGTCCTCTTCTTTTTGCTAACCAATGGCCTCCAAGACACTTCTCTTGCTTCCACTTTTTTTCACCCTTAATAATAGCTTCCCTTTCACTTGTTATAGCTTTAAGGAGTCTTTGAATCACTACTTGATCTTTTCCAAGTTGAGTTATAAGCTTCCTCTTTGCATGCAAGCTTGACCCTTCCTCTTGTAAACCTTTAAGCTTGAGTCCTTTAAGAGTGTCCCTAGATTTCTTCTTTTCTTACCTCTTAACTCACTCAATTTTCTTTATTTTATGTTTCTTTAAGTGGTTTCAGTAGATCAAATGAGTTCATATGTTCCTTAGAGTTCCTTTTCATAGCTTTCTCTCATTCTTCCTTATTTAACCTAAGCTTAGTGGTGAGTTGGTCCCATTTGCTTATATGTCAACTCCTACATCTCCCACTTCAATTCTTTTGGCCAACTTAAACATATATATATCACTTTCTAATTCTCTTTTACTCTATTATTTATTCATTTATATCTTTAGACTCCCTCATATATATTGTCTTTAGTCCTTGAACCACTTTCATGCTCACTCAATCATTCGTCTTATTTTAATTTATTCAATTGTCTTTAAATTTCTTGACACTTAAGTCCTTATCCCCTTTTTTCAATTTTAACTTCTCACTATTTATTTCCTTATTATTTTACTCATTTTGAGTGTCATCAGAATTCAAAAATTCTCACTCCTTATTCAAATATGAGTCATGGCTCAATCTTATACTTTAGTGTAGCTATACACGATGCTCGACATGCACTCGAGGGTATGGGCGTTACAATTATTCCCCCCTAAAAGAATTTCATCCTCGAAATTTGATTAATGCCTGTATTGATGCCTTATGTCCTCCTCTCATTCCTAAGTTGCCTCCTCCTGAGAGTGATTCCTCCTTAACACTTTGACTAGTGGTATTACTTTATTTCGTAACACCTTTTGATCTTTAGCTACTATAGCTTATAGTTCTTCTTTATAGCTTAGATTTTCTTTTAATTCTATCAATTGCTCTTGTAATACATATACAAGAACATTTTGACATCTTCTCAACATCAAAACATGTAAGACATCATGAATTCCTGCTAGATTAGGTGGTAAAGCTATCCAGTAAGCTACTGGTGTAAATTTTTTGATTACTTTATATGGTCCAATGTATCTCAGACTCAACTCCCCTCACTTTCTGAACCTTATTATGCCTTTCCATGGTGAGACCTTTAAAAACACCTTATTACCAACTTTATACTCTACATCAGCTCGTTTTAAATTTGCTTAGCTTCTTTGCTTATTTTGGGTTGCCTTGAAATTAGCCCAACAGATTGGTGTTTTACACTTTTATCCATACACAGCCTTGAAAGATGCTATATTTAGGCTACTTTGGTAATAATTATTATAGGTAAATTCCATCAAAGGTAATTACTTGTCCCAGTTACCTTTAAAATTCAAGGCACTGGCCCTTAACATATCTTCTAAGACTTGTATAGTTCACTCCAATTGTCCATCCATTTGGGGATGAAATGCTGTAATAAACTTTAACTTTGTACCTAAAGCATTATGTAGACTCATCCAAAATCTAGACGTGAACCTTAGATCATAATCTAATACAATTGACACTAGGGCTCCATATAATCTTACAACCTCCTTAACATATAACTCAGCTAGCTTATTCAACCATATCCAATATTAATTAGTAGAAAATGAGCTAATTTAATTAATCAGTCCACAATTATCGCATCATTTCCTTATTGTGTCCTTGGCAATCTTACCATAAAATTTGTCGTAATGTGTTCCCATTTTTATTTTGGAATAGGCAAGGATTGCAACAATCCTGCATGATACTTATGTTCGACCTTTACTTATTGACATATTAAATACTTGGAGACAACTGATATGTCACCCTTCATACCCTTCCACCAATAATTTTCTTTCAAAGTCCTATACATTTTGGTACTCCTAGGGTGCATAGCATATGCTGAACAATGTGCTTCCTCCATGGTTTCTCTTATTATCTCATCCACTTTGGGCACATATATTCGATCTTTAAACTTGAACAATCTATTTCCACTAAAATAGTAATATGTTGGCTTCTGCTTCTTAACATCATCATATAATTTAATAATTTTTTATATTCTTTCTAGGCTGAAAGAATTCTTTCCACCAAGATTGGCTTCCCTTAGGGTAGCTAACAATCCACTTAGAATATCTATTCCAAACTCAACTCCTAATTTTCTTAATTCTATTAACAATGGCATTCTTATTGTGTGGATATAAAATAATTTTTTTATAGACTTATGGCTACTCTATTAGCCTTGCTTTGGTGATATTCAATTATACAATCATAGTCTTTCATAAACTCCACCTAATGTCTTTGGCTTAGGTTTAATTCCTTTTAACTTAGGATGTACTTTAGGCTCTTATGATCCATAAAAATTTGACAAGTTTCCCTACACAAGTAGTGCCTCTATATTTTTAATGCAAAAACTACTCCTGCCAACTATAAATTATGCATGTGATAGTTTAGTTCGTGAGGTCTGAGTTATTGAGATACATAGGTAATTACCTTGCCATTTTGCATTAACACACAACCAAGCCCTCAATTTGATGCATCACTATACACCACATATTTATCACAATCTATGGGTAATATTAATATTGGTGTAGTGACTAAATTCTTTTTTAAAACTTTAAATCTTTCCTAGCACTTTGGGGTCCATTTAAATTTCATATTCTTTCTTAAAAACTATCATAAGAGGATATGTTATAATAGAGAAGTCTTGTACAAACCTTCTATAATATCTCACCAATCCAAGAAAACTTCACACTTCAGTTACACTTATTAGTGGTTCCTAATTCACAATTGTAGCCACCTTATTAGGGCCTACATTCACACATTTAGCTGATCTCACATGCCTTATAAAAATCAATTTGTCCAACCAAAATTCACACTTACTAAACTTAGCATGCAATCGATTATTTTTCAAGATCTCTAAAAAAATCCTCAATACTCCTCATGTTCATCTCTCGTCTAAGAATACATTAGGATATCATCAGCGAACATAATCATAAACCTATCTGGATACGATTTGAAATCTTGGTGCATTAAGTCCATGAATATTTCTGGTATATTCATCAGTCCAAATGACATCATTAAGAATTTATAGTGTCTATACATTATCTTAAAACTGCTCACATTTGCCTCATATTGGGATAATCCATCCATTCCTAATATAGCATCCAATTCATTGATGGGTAATGGTGTGAAATCCCACATCATCTCATCTATTCCTATCCACACCGAAATACTTTATAAACATACTTACATACTACACTAGTTTTTATTGGCGTACTCACAATTATATGTTCAATTAAATTACAATGACTTAAGTCTAATATAAAGTGCAAATGCAAATGATATGAACGAGAACATAGCACTAGGATCAATTAAGATATGTGCTAATCTATAATTTATGTGAGCTATAACAACTATTTTGTTCGATAAGTTCTTTGCCTCCTTCTCTATGACTGCATACACACTTGCTTGTTGCACATTACTAGTTGTATTACCTCTTTATTTCATGGGTTTATTTTGGGAAGGTCCTACCACTCGACTAATATTATTTTGTATTATTGTGGACCTTATCAAGTTTAGTCACCTTCTTTATTATCCATTCCTAGGCGCACTCAATCCTTGCATTGACCATTCTCCTGGTAGAACTTTAATGCAATCACGATCATAATGTCTCACCTTGTTGCATCGATAACATCTGATTTCTCCTCTACTATAATTTTGCATATGATTTATTTTCCAGAGATTGCATGAGGGTAAAGCATTTCTACCTGCTTATACTAGTGGTGTACTCACCTATCTAGATGGCACCATCAGTTGCCTAACCAATGCTTGACCACTATATGGTCTATTACTTCCTCCACTTCTCGTATTATTCTTTAAATAGAGAGAAAATCTTAGTCTCTTACTTGCCCCCCCTTTCTAGGATTGTCTCAATGGCCCAACTTATTGGTTAGGTTTAATTATTGACATAGTCTTTAATTCTTTATTCAGTGTCTCTTGCTTTATTACTTTCTCTACCTAATCACAAAACATAGTACCAGTATAAAAACTTAGCTTTCCTCTCAACGAGACAAGTAATCCATCATGAAATTTTTCACTTTTCTTCTCTTTCATATCGTAAATGTCTTTAGCATACTTGCATAAATCCTTAAACTTGTCTATGTAATCCTTTACTTTCATCGCTCCTTGTACTAAATAGATAAAGGAAGCTACTTTCTCCTTTCGGTAATTTTCCATCAAATAATCCTTATTGAACTCTTCCTTAAGTATCTGCCAAGTCAACACTGCTCCAAATAAATTCTTAAGTTGAGTTAACCAATCATTAGCTTTATCAAATAGTAAGCCATACACATTTCTAACATTCTCTTCATCACTTAATTGTAATGTAGTAAAGGCTTTCTCCATAGTCTTTAACTATTTATCAGCTTGACATGTATCTAACGTATTATGAAACTCATACGCCTTACACTTATTGGCATGTTCAATTAAATCTATAGGCTTTTTAGACCTTACTTTCTTTGTAAACATAGTTGCCAAAGTATGCATTAACTTTATAGCATCTAGTTGTACAATTGGCAGCATTAGAGGATTTGTGATGTTCGCCTGCATTAGCAGTGGTGATAGTTGGCAGTTACATGCTCTTCTCTTTATATTTCCAAGTTATAGTAAGAAAGCTGTCGATATTAAGCTTCCCTACTTGCTACCTGCTTCAATAAGTTGCAGTTTAGTCCTCACATTACCCATTGAAGCTAATAATGGAGGTGATTCCTATAATTGTGCTAAATCCTTACTAGCTTCTTATACAATTAAATCGCCATCAAGCATATTCTCTCGGGTAACACAACATCTACCTCTTCCTTTGCTTTAACCTCTACCTCCTTGTCAATTTGCTAATCTTCTCCACTAGTTCTTGCAATTCTCCTAAAATATTCAACCACAATACTTCAGTAATCCTCATTATAAATCCAACTTATCTACCAATATCCATAAAGTTTTAACCTCTAGGATTATATACAAAAGCTATCAAATCTAGGCTTTGATACTAAAAACTGTGACACCCCACCCTGCCAACACCTTTATTGGATTGTCCATTTTAGAGCAATTCTAATGAGAGCATCTATAAAATAAGGCATCACTGCTCATATTTAATTTATAATCCTTAGTGCAATTTTGTTCGAATAATTTAATATCATTGCTCTTTCATGTTTCTCTGTAATATTGTTGCTTAGTGTGTAACACCCTCCAGGTGCCACAAACACGTGTCCAGAATATTAAAATTTAAAAATATGAATAATAAAATTTAGCACATTTAAAAGATACTTTATATTTATATATCAAAGTAGTAGTTATACAAAGTATTAATATGTACATAATTTCACAATGACAACACGTATGCTTTTACAAAAACTATATGCCAAATGTATATGTGCTCTGATGGATGGATGGTAACGTTGTCATCAAGCACACGGTTGTCCCACCTTAGCTTACTTCAACCAAACTTTAAGCTTTAGCAAAACAAACCTCAAAACAAAGCTAGCTACCACCTGAAAGCCACAATTTGCAAAGGAATGACCTTGCTACTCAAGTAAGTTATTATTAAGTCAAGATCACCAATAGTTCTTCTCTAGAACTATAAAGGAATAGTAAGAAAAATAATTTAGAAAAACTACATGGCCATATACACGGCCGTGTTCATACCCGTGTTCCCAATTGCACAGTACACGCCTTTTTACACGACCGTGTATAAATAAATTCCTATCGAGACACGCCTATGTATAAATACACGGTCTAATACACTTCTGTGTCTATGCCCGTGTATACAGCAGCGAAGACAATTCAATTTATGTTTATGAACACAGCCACGGGACAGGCCCGTGTACAATCCCGTGTTCACTACAGCCAAAATTTGCTCCATTATACATGGTCTAGGACACGCCCGTGTCTCAGCCTATGTTTCTCACCTGTATACTCATTTCTACAATTTAACAAGTAATTCAAAAGCATTTACTACCACCATATCATACCAACAAGAATCAATGCTCTAAAATTCAAACTTGGTGCCTCTATACACCATATTATCTCATTAAACATTCAACCATTCATATTCACATAATGTAAACAATCAAAATGAAATGAATGTATGTTAATGTACATGTCCACCTTTACTTTTCTTTTCTTTTCATTTCTTTTCTTTTCATTTCTTTTCTTTTCATATACTGTGGCCATTTCTGAGATTCTCTCCCTCTTGTAAATCTCATCTTTTTCATATATGCGCATTTATTTTCATTTCTATACAAATGGCCACATGTGAGATTTCTATCCTTTTTTTAATCTCATATTTCATAACTCAACTTTCTCCCCATTTCTCCCATGAATGCAATATGTATGTTTATGCCTTATGTATGCATTTTATATTCTCACTATTCCATATACCACCTCAATTGGTTTCCATTTTCAATATCATCCTCATTCTTATCATTATATTGGACATTCACACAACAAGCATAAGCAAACAACTATAGTTAC